>PVJA010033091.1:0-23607 GCA_004027025.1 Myocastor coypus | reverse complement strand
CCAAGCAGGTGCTTTAGACCACCGAGCCATCCTGCCGGGCCCCATACTTTATTATTTTTAAAATATTTTTATTTTATTCTATTCTTGTTTCAGAACTTTTGTTTGTTTGTTTATTTATTTTTATGGCCGGCTCAGCCTGCCCTCAGCACAGGGGTGGTGCAGCATGTGGTACCAGGGATCGAACCGCGGTCCCTGCAGCTGCCCAAGCTTTCCTAAGCAGGTGCTTTAGACCACTGAGCCATCCTGCCGGGCCCCTACAGGTCTTACTTTAAATAAAATAACATAATTTAAAAAAATCTTCATCTGCCTAACTGCTATATAAGATCTAAAAATTAGACCAGTGGGCAGAATGGTAGCAGTATCCTTCAACAAGGAGAAAGGGGCAGAGAAGACATGAGGTTGTGCTACCCTTGACCTGAGCTTTACTCATGCTCTAGTACTGTACTTCCAGCCTGGGAGCTCTGTAAGGCTCCACAAAACTCTCCGCTTACCCAGTAGGAGCACACTGTGTGATGTCTGCTTAACCAGCATGGTAACACTTGGGAAAGTCACCAGACCAAGGTAATATAAGTAGCGTTTTTTCTTCAAACCTCATTTTCTCTTATATGTAAGATACATTCCAAATTCTCAAAAGTATAACTTTGTGCTTGGACATTTCTGAGTTGTTATAAGGTCTGCTGGCTAAAGATTTTAAGACTGTTATACATCATACTCGTTCTTAAAACTACTTTAATTAAAGTAGCTAAAAGAATTGATCATGTAGCATAACCAAAACAAACAAACAAACAAAAAAACCCCCAAAAAACTGTTATTTTACCAAGGTACTAAAACATAGATGACAAATTTTAGGGTCTATGAATGCGGCAAGCTTGACGGAGGAACTTGTATATTATCTAAATACTGTATTTCCTGTGAGAAGAGATAAGCAAACATCTAGGGCAATCTAGGTATCCTTTGAAATATTCTGGCATGTCTTGAGCTTAACACTTGCAGGTTTTGAGAATTCACTATGCCTAGTCAGATGTGTAAATGAATAAGTGACATTATTCTAGAAACTATTGAAATCACAGCAGTTAAGAAAACTTTTTGGGATAACTCAATTTTAATTTCCTTAGACGCTTCTCTACATGAAAATGTCCTTAAAGATATAAATTCTTGAAGAAGAGCCTAAGTAACCAAAATAATTTCAGAGTGAAGGGGTATTCTTTCTTGTGACACAGAAAAATTACTTACCTTTGTGGAATATAGAACATATGTTGAGGAGGTGGTTTATGAAGGACTCCTTCATACACAGGCCACAGCCCACTTAAAATTCTGAAGAGAGAGCTTTTGCCACAACCATTGGGACCAGTTATCAAGAGATGCATTCCTTCTTGTACCTAACATCAAAAATAAAATTAGGAACTACAATATTTAGAAATAATTTCATTTGATAACATTTCAAAGTGATTCAATTTTTACAAAAACATTCAATTACATGATCACCTTGAGTGAACAAGAAATTAAAAAAAAAGAACAGAACTAGGGCAAGCATGTCAAGTTTGGCTTTGGCAATTCTTTTAAGGCCCAAAACATCATAAAATAGTTTAATTGCAAAGAAAATGAATCTTCTTGGAGCAAGAACTGGTTTTCGAATATGTTAACTGAGGTAGTTTTAGCAGATCTAAGCACACACAAAGAAATAAAACAAATCATAAAATTTGATGTGAGACAAATCATAGAATTCAAATGAAACATATTAAAGTTTAGTGTATTTATATTAATTTTGACTATATTTGCAGACTTAAGCCACAACTAAAAGGCAATGATTGAAGAGCCAGCTGAGTGGCTTCATTTGTACTTCAGTATTCTGAAATGCTACAGAAATTACAAAATTCACAATCAACAAAAGAAGCTGATGCTAAATCTGCTTTATTCACAGATATAGAAAATAAGTTTGGAAAACTGACAGGAAAGTAAAAATTTCAATTTGGTTTTATGTCCAAGGATGAACTAAAATATACTGTCAGTCATCTGTATGTACAGGCTCACCTTTTTTTTTTTTTCTTTCTTTCTTTTTTTTTTTTTTTTTGTCTTTTTGAGACAGGGTCTTCCTAGGCAGCTCAGGCTGGCCTTGAGCTACTTTTGTAGCCCAGGCTGTTCTTGAACTCGCACCGATCCTGCTGCCTCAGCCTCCCGAGTGCTGGGATTACAGGAGTGCACCACCACATCCAGCTCACAGGTTCACCTTGTAAGGATTCAAACATCTGTGCATAACAATATTTGAGGCAAATCTGCATCTGTACTGGATATGTTAACATTTTTTCATGGGTGCCATCGCAATGAAAGGACTTGCGCATCAGCAGACTTTGGTATCTGCAGATGTCTCTGCAGCTATTCCTCAAGGGTACAGAGGAAAAACAGCATAAATGCAGACAGTGTGTCTTATCTGTAGACATAAATAGTCCATGTACACAGCATCCATCAATAAAACAGAAGTTGTTTATTGACTACGGGAGTCCTCCTTTTAACTTCTGTATTATTTATTATTTAAATAGTTAATTTCATGAGTTTCTGTTTCATTCAGTAGTAAGGAAGAGTTGTCTTGCTATCAAATTTAAAGGGTAGGGTAAAGAAAAACCAAGAGGAATGCATTAAAATTTTCATTTTATCTGCTAAGAACAAATGGTGTTTTATAGTAAGTAATATAAAAATGAATACATTTTGAAATCATAAGAGCCAGAAATCTACAGCACATTATGAATGTGACTTTGTATTCAATGGGTACAAATGTCCAAGTGTCAGTGATGTAGAGCACGCCATACTGAAACTCCAAAGGTGAGCGTTTATACTGCTAACATCCCAAGAAAATTTGCTCACCGAAAGAGACTGTATATGCCTATATTGTTTATCAATTTTTCACACCTATATCTTACACTATGGGCAATTACTTTGAAGATGACAATATACAATGTACTAACCATTGCTACTGTCCTACAATCTTGTCTTGCAATTTTATATCACTGTTTTTATTGTTCACTTTTGTTTCAAATTAAAAAAGATACAGAACTTCAAAACAAGATGATAGGAAGTTAAAGGTGGTTATTGTATTGTACATTGTTATCTTCAAAGTAGTTGTCAGATTACAAGATATAGGTGTGCAAAATTGATTAAACAATGTAAGAACTGTCCTGTTTAACTTTTAAAACATGTCTTTCCTTACTTTTTAAAAACAAGAAAATTCTGAACAATGCTGACTATAAAAGGGGATGTACTTGTTTCTGATCTTAGGGGAGAATAATACAGTATTCTATCTTAAAGTATGACAGTATCTGGTTTTCCATAAACACCTTTATCACTTTGAAAACATTTTTACTGTTTTTAATATTCTTTGAAGGGGTTGGGGAGATAGCTCAGTATAATAAGTATGTGCCTGGCAAATGCAAGGACCTGAGTTCAATCTCTGGTTCTGAAAAAAAAAAAAAAAATATATATATATATATATATATATATATATATATATATGTATTCTTCAAGATATTTTAAACTGTCAGTGGACATTGAATTTTGCAAGAGTTGGTCTATGTTGAGATAATCAGATAATTTCTGCCATTTATTCTGTTATTACTGAAAGTAATACTGATGAATTTAGAATGTCAAACAACCCCACCTTCCTTAAATAAAGCCCACTTGGTCATGACAAGAAAAATAAAGAAAAAAAATTGGGAAGAATTAATTCGCTTGTGCTCTTTTACTAGAGAAGATTGAACTGTAAGTTTTAGGAGCATAAATACTTTCAAAAGATTTTTTTAAAGGTATCTGCAAAAATGAGAAGAACATTCATGAAACTTTTAAAATGGTCAGTTTCTATTAGGAATTTGCAGAAATTTAACACATTTTGATTGACAACTGAAGACTTTTTACATTTGTATTTTCTCAGAACGATTCACCTAATGCCTGTAAATAATGAGTTCCAGAGAAAGAGTTCCCACACTTACTGAATTTTCTTCTGCAAATTATACTTTGAATTTTGAAGGCCACCAAAAGGTTGAAAATTGTTTCTACAAACCTACTTATCTTTCTATCAATGCAGAAGAAATACACATTTCTATCATGCTTTAGGGACTTAACTAAAATATAACTTCCTAGCTAGGTTAGAAATAAACAATTACCAAACAGTATAATGTAAAAGTGTGTATCTTTGTAGGGCTTCAAAGTTTATAGATCCTTCCACTAGATTAATTTTTAGTTCATTTTATAGAAAAGAAACAGAGCTTGAGTGTGATGCAAGATCCTTTCTGTCCGTAAATGTGATGAGTATGTGATTCACCCCCTTGTATTACATGTGCTTCCCTAGACTTGGACATGGCCTCAAAACCTGATGCGTAGTAAAGGGAGAACAAGAGAAAAGGGACAGAAAAAAGATTTTACTTTATTTATTCAAATAAATGAAGCAACAAGAATGGATAGCATAATACCTAGCTAGACCATAAAGAAAACAGGAAAAAAAACTATAGAGACGTCATAAACGAACAATGGCAAACTTGCTAACAGCTACGTTCACAGCTGTGTGGCATGAGTACCTACTCTTCTGTGGTTCAGTGTGTCTTGCTCTCTCCACTTTCAGCAACCCACCTCCTTCACAAATGCATCTTTAATAATGAAGCCCAACTGAGGTCCATTACAAAATCATCAGTGCATGTGTTGTAAGGCTTTAAATCTGATGATCCAGTTTGGTTTTTGGACTTGCTTGAACTAAGCTCAACTTGTTTTCCTACAGTCAAACAAAATGTACGTCTGAATTATGCAATGTCTTAAATCAGGGCCTCAGGTTTCTTTGATTATTTTAAATCTTAGTTTTTGTAATTAGTATGTGGGACATTAAATAGCAAATTATTCTTCACAAAATTGAAAACTAAATTTGGGTCCATGAATGTTATGATTATTTCTAATAGTAAATATGATTACTTAAGTAGAAATTGAGATACTAGCAGAATTAAACCTGCTAATTAAACTTGATCTTTACCCTCATATTTCAGCAAGTATGCTGCATTATAATCTTGTAGTTTTAAAATTTCTGTAAAGAAAATATTCAAAAAGCCGGGCATGGTGGCGCACGCCTGTAATCCCAGCACTCGGGAGGCTGAGGCACGGGGATCGGTGCGAGTTCGAGACCAGCCTGGGCTATGAAAGTGAGCTCAAGGCCAGCCTCAACTGCATAGCGAGACCCTGTCTCAAAAAGACAAAAAAAAAAAAAAAAAAAAGAAAATATTCAAATGTATTTCCAGATGCTAGTTTCTGAGAAAACCTTGTTCTCCAAAGCCACCTTGCATGGGCTCAGTGCACTCTGATTTTGACTCTCAACCTGGTGATAAAGCAGCAGAAGCCAAATTCCTCTGCTTTCTGGGGACATAAGTGCTTCTGTAATCGAGCCACTGTGCATACCTTTCTGGACTTCCCCTCCTTTCCACATGTTCCTCCAAGTATTTAACTTAAGGTATATGAATTCTGAAGTTGTTTTGTATTAGTGTGATGGCAACAATCAGAAGGTTCTTGAATATCATCTTACTTTGAAGTTGAGCCTGGAAGCCACCACTTCTCCTGCTGGTGTAATTATGGGAACATTTTCACAAATAATGTCATGATCCACATCAATAACTTTTCCTATAATGAAGAAGTAATTTCAGTTACAAAAGTTATCCTAAGTTGCTGTTAATGGCATGAAGTTAAATGCAGCACAATGAACAAACTTAATTATAAGGATAACTCATAGAAATAAGTCAAAAGAAAGCATATGAAAATCTATATATGAGGCAATGCTAATGTAAGCTTAGATATATCTTTCTGAGAAACATGATTTGACAATAGCCTAAGGTCAACATCATTATGACTGCACAGCTACCCTAATTTGCTACACAGGGCACAATTAGTCTACCTCCCTAAATAACCTCTCCTACACAAAAAATACAATGCTGCAGAAAGAGCATTAAGAAGTAGAATAACATATATTCCAACATGACAATAAAAAAACCTTAAAACATAGCAAGTAAAAAACTGACACTGGTTCCGATTCTTTCAGTTGAATTTTAAAAGCAAACATTTTATTTTTCCATATATATGTGCTCTTTCTGAAGATATCTAGAAATTTTTTTCTAAATAAATATAACATTATTTAGGGTAATATTACTTATTGGTCACTACCCCTCAAATTACAATGCTAACTTAGGGGTAGCTGATTAAGAAGTGTTAGTTTTCTTCTAAATGTGGCTGGTTTGAGAATACTGAAATCTTTAAAATAAAAAACTGGCTCAATTGATAAAATAAAACTTAAATCTAGGGCACTGTTGGTGGGATGATGCTGAAACAGTTGAGTTCCATACCTCTTATGGCTAGCGTGTTGCTGAGGGGGAAGCCCAGGTCAGTTTCATTCTTGCTATGATTTTCAGGCTCTTCCATGGTAGCCCTTCTCTTATAAATGCCTCTTTTTACTTCATCAAAGACCCAAAACATATTGTACACTCGAGCAGTATAGCCCGCTAATTCAGTGACCTAAAATCAACACACAAAGAGAAAATAAGCTTACTATACCTAACACAGACTTCTAAATTCATATGTAATTGTGTAAGCTTTTTGATTTAATGTTAAAGATTGTGTTTTATTACTCATGAGGAACACATGATAACTAAAACAAATGACAGTGAAAAGCATATTAACAGAGTAATATGGAAAGATGTCAGCATAAGCTTGATTGGGTTGTACAACACATAAAATCTATTCATCCTCAATATAGACTAAAACAAAGTGTGAATGTTTCAGAATATTATTTGTTTTTAAGGATCTTTTACTCAAGTATCTGGCTTGACTCTTGTTCATGTGACAAATTTCACTTTCAGAAAGTTATAAAGTTTTTTAAAAATTCTTTTTTTTTTTTTTTTACCATAGAAGATTTTAAATTAAAGAAACGTACTTTTTCCTTATTTAAGAAAGGAATGTTTCTGAGCCAAACTGACTGCCGAAACTGTTATGGGGCCAGAGAAATATCTGTGCTAGAGGACAGCAGTTTTGAAAGTGAGCTCAGTGAAAAGCTTCAGAGCCTCTTGAAACTAATCAAAGTTTCATGTAAGCCAAATGTGATTCACATTGCAAAAGAAAAATACTAAATATGTGGGCTGTTTCTTCTAGGCAAGGTTATAAAAAAATGTGAGATCAATCTCTGCCTCAGCCCATTGGGTGCCTGCTTGGTGCTGTTCTTCCAGCTGCCCAGTTTTAGTTAACATGCGCCATTTTTCCAGTTAGGACAAGGCCTCTTACCAGGTTCTGTGAAAGTCAACTCATCTCCTATCTAGACCATTTTTCTCAATGAATGAAAAGCACAAAAAAACGGGAAACCAATACAAATAAACAAGGCATGTCACTAAGTATAATGTGTAACACGAGTTGTACAAAAGATAAAGACAGAGAAGTTAAACCCACACTCGGCATGGGAGGCGAAGAGAAGGTAAAGTAGCAAGAAGCTTTTGTATCGTGATTGGTGAGATTTCACCAGTGAAGGATGGGTGATGTTTTGCTAGATATTGGAGAGATATTCCTTCCCTGGCACCACATGCCACACCGGCCTCATGCTTGACGCATGCCGATATAGCAACTGAGACTTGGTATGGTGGCATATGTCTATCATCTCAGTGCTTGGGAGGATCACTGTGAGTCTGATCTGTGTAGTGAGACTCTGTGGATCCTATACTTAAATAGATTAAAAAAAAAGAAGTGATATTCTTCACTTACACTTATTGAATGATTAGCATATGCTGTTTTAGGCATTCTACATGCATGAACTTACAATAGCCCTGCAAAGTTAGTGCTCTCCTTATTCCCATTCACAGATAGATCAGGACTTGGCCATGGTTAGAGAATTTGTAAGTGCTGAAATAAGAATGCAAAGTTAGGCACTCTGAGTTGAGCCCACAGATGAGGATTTTTCTTTTTACAATGAAGAAAGAAATATACTAGAGGCAAGAAAAAGAGGAAAAATAAAGAGTTTAGCAGCAACACAGTTAAGAGATGTTGCTCATCCTGAGTATCCTCAGTGGTTTTTGGTAGAGAAAAGATATGCTCCCCAAATACTAAGTATATCTATTAATTTATACTTTGCTTGATTTTTATATGGCACATGTTATTTTAATCAAACTGACAACAAACACAAGTACCTCTTTGTATGAAGACATGATCCTTTCGATAGCATCAGCTCCGGAGGCCAACAAATTTCGAGCAGTGGTAAAGGCTTCGGTCCGTTCACTAACCATAGCTTGTTTCTGGCCATCTTCTAGATCTAAAATCAAATTCCAAAACCACTCAGTTTCGCCAACTACTTAAATGTCTTCTACAAATGACATACCGTTTGATAAAACAATACCACTGCAGGGTATGTCCCCAAAAGAATTAAAAACAACATACTATAGTGATAGATGCCTAGTTTTACCGTGGCCCAATTCATAATAGCTAAGCTGAAGAAACAGCCTAGATGCCTCTCACCAGACAAATGAGTAAAGAAAATATGGTGCATATACACTCAATGGAATACTAATCAGCCATGAAGAAGAGTGAAATTGTGTCATTCACAGAAAAATGGATAGACATGGAGACTGTAATATTAAGGGATGCAACCCACAATTACAAAGGTAAATATCGCATATACTCTTTATAAAAGAAACAGGGACACACACAACTGAGCAAACGAAAGATAAAGGAAAGAGAATAGGAAACTAGCTTTCAGGAGATAGGGAAGAAAATTAAAAGGAGGAGGGAAAAAAGACATAGAGGAGCAGTGGGCTTGAACATTATGAAGCGAGGCCAGGGATGTAGCTCAGCAGCACAAGTGCATGGTTGGCTAGCATAAGGTCCTGGGCCAAATTTCTAGTACAAGAAAAACAGAAAGAGAAAGAAAGAAAGAAAGAAAGAAAGAAAGAAAGAAAGAAAGAAAGAAAGAAAGAAAGAAAGAAAGAAAGAAAGAGAGAAAGAAAGAAAGAAAGAAAGAGAATTATTGTTGTGATTAATAATACACAAAACTACAGGCCTATAAAATTTACGTGATTTTCCCAAGGGCGAATAGCACTACTAAATAGCAAAATTTGAGGACTGGGGAGGCAGCTCAACAGCCTAAGTTCCTGCCTGGCAAATGCAAGGACCTGAGTGCGATCCCCACCTCTGCATACCATGCCAGCCCAGAATCTTGGGTGCACTGAACCAGCCACCAAAACTGCGCATGGAGGCACATGCCTAAAATCTCAGTGCTGGAGAGGCTGAGGCTGAGGCAGGAGGATCACCACATGCCTGAGCTATGTACCAGATACACAAATAAATCGATCAATAAAATTATTTTTAAAATTGAACACCACTTTTTTTTTTTTTTTTTTGAGACAGGGTCTCACTGTGTAGCCCAGCTGGCCTTGGACTCGCAGCTGCCTTCCTGCCTCAGCTCTCTACTGCTGGGGTTCAGCCCTGTACCCCCACACCCAGCTTATTTTTGTATCTTTCCTTTTTTCATTGCATTTTCCCTCCCCATCCTACTTGTTCTTTTCTGTTTGCTACTCTCAAATCATTCATTTTGCACTTCCTTTTGCCTTAAAATACAAGCATTATGTATTTACTTCTTTCTCACAAAAGAGAAATTGAAGTGATGAAGTGTAAATTAAAGTAGAAGACTAGATTAGAAAATATGACATTTAATTCCAAGACTTAAAAGATATATCATTTTCTATAAAAAATTATCTTCCCAAAGTCAAACTATATTTTCACATGTTACCCTTAATCAAGTATATCTAGTAATTATATGTATATTTTTACAAATATAAAACATATGTAACAGATATTAGAGATTTTGAAGCATACTCTCAATGTTGTTGTGATCTCATTTTTTCTTCTCTAAAATTTTTACATTGCTCTTCCTGTATAATTTTTTTTGAAAAAGCTTTAAGATAAACTTTGTACCACTTGCAGCAATGAGATTACCACCAAAATTGTGATCTAATACAATGTTTTTGAATATGGCTTTTTAAAGATTTATTTTTAAGTATCTTATTACAGCTTGTTAAGTAAGCTTGATAGATCCTTCACATATACTGTTTACTTTTTACTAGTCTCTGTGGGGTTAATTTGCCACCATTAATAGCTATGTTTTCTTTGTTCTGTTTGGAATACTCCAGGGTTTTCTAACACAACCAAACAGAAGAACTAACAGAAATACACCATTATGGGACTACCTCCAATTTACGTTATACATAAACTTTTTAATGACTTTTTGTTTATTTGTTTTGAAGTACTGGGGATTGATCTCAGGGCCTTTCTGAACTACAGTCCCAGACCTTATTTAATTTTCTATTTGGAGAGAGCGTCTTGCTGAGGGCCTAAATTTTCCAGGCTGGCCTCAGACATGCTTTCTACCTCAGCTTCCTAGAGTGCTGGGATTGCAAATGTGTGTCACCACATCTGGTTCAATGACTATCATCACCATCATCACCTTCTTCTTCACCATCATCATCATCATCATCATCATCATCATTTTTTCAATGTATTTAGTACAGGGTCTACAGGGTCTCACTATAAAGTTTGGACTTGTAGCGATCCTCTTATTTTCAGTCTCCCAAGGCTGGGATTATAGGCATGCACCACCATGCCCACTCTCACTTGCCATCTCAGCTTGCCCTCAGGGATGGGGACAACGGAATGCTGAGGATCGAACCCTAGGAGCCCCAGTCACTGCACCTGTATAAGCAGGTGCTATGATCCACTGAGATATCTGGCCAGTCCATCATTATTTTCTTGAGACAGGGCCTTTCTGTGCGGTTCAGGCTGGCTACACTGTGGAGCCCAGGCTGGCCTCATACTTGTGGCGATCTTCCTGTTTCAGCCTCTCCACTGCTGGGATTACAGGTGTGCACCACTATACCTGGCTTCAGTGGCTATTATTTTCATGAATAACATTTCAATGAATATTTTGTCAAATTTCTTAGCAAAACAAATCTTAAACTGTAGGCTTTTCAGTGTCTTTTTGATACTCCAATACTCTTTTGAAAAGGTGTTTATTTCACCATGAAGGGTTTATGTCTAAGATACTATTACTAACGATACCTTTTCAGTATAAGCTTTTTAATGGTATTTTTAAAATAAAGTTTGGAAACACATGAACAGATGAAATTCAATTTTCTCAGTGGCAAAATATGCTTCAATTAAAAGGTTCAGTTATGAAGTATATTTGGTGTATGTATAGTGCTTACCATGAAAAACTGACAAATCATAATTTAATAAATGAACAGTTTTAGATTAAGAATATTTCAAATTTGTCAATTTGAATTGCCATTCAATCAGTGCTTTAAAATATTGAAGAAAACTAGATTTTAATGTGTTTTCATTAGCTCAGCTTAAACAAATATTATATACACCGTAATAACTATAAAGATAGTGTGAACTCAGTGACATTCTGTTTTTTTTTTTTTTTTTTTTTTGTCTTTTTGAGGCAGGTTCTCATTATACAGTTCAGGCTGGCCTTGGGCTCACTTTTGTAGTCCAGGCTGGTCTCAAACTTGCACTGATCCTCCTGCCTCAGTCTCCCAAGTGCTGGGATTGCAGGCATGTGCCACCACGCCCAGCTCTGTGACATTATCCTTCTGACTTTTATGCAGTAATTGTCATTATATAAAAAACAACACACTGTAATTTATAAACATCATTCTGTTAAATCCAAACAATGGTCCTCTGAAAGAGCCTTTTGATTCTCATTTTATAGATAAGGAAGCGAACACTTGGAGAGACTCATTAACTATGAGTAAGAGGATCTAAACAGGAAGAGCAAGAGCCAAGAGTTCTTTCTAGAACTCTCTGAGTACAGCCTTCTAGCTATAAAGCCTGTGCTTTCTTTCTGGTTCCTTCAGCACTAAGTCCAATTTTGCTCAAGGGGCTTGCAGGATACGCCCCTCCCTGCCCTCAACCAGCCCGCAAACCCACGTGACTTTCAAACAGAGAAGATGATCTTTTATTTTGGGCCAACAGTAAGAATTACTGCTATTTCAATTAGTGATCCTTTGGTATGCACAGGGAATGAGGAACCTCTGGAGACACTAAATCTACAGGTGACCCAAGTGCCTTACATAAATTGGGCTTGCAGTCACATACAATTTACATACTTTAAATCATCTCTAGGTTACATGTAATGCCTAATATAGTATCCATACTATAGAACTGGTTATTCTACTGTGTTAAGGAGTAATGAGAAAACAAAGTACATGCTTGTTCAACACAGTTTTTCCAAATATTTTTGATCTGTGATCAAATTGGTTGAATTCTTGGACGTGAATCAGTGGACATGGAAAGTTGACAGTAATTTCCCTCCACTCCTGCCAATTAAGACCCAAGTTCTTGCCCAATGTTTTAACATTGTTTTCTTTGCCATTCTTTCTAGGTTACTCCAAGGATGAAAAATATTGATAAAAACTGTTGTGGCAGTGATAGGGTGGAATTGGACTACTACAGCTTGATAACCCCTATATACCACACAACCAAATCATGCTACTTAGGAAGTTATCTATACTACCTACAAGTACAGGAGACCTCATTCCATGGTATGCAAGAACCCTTGAACAACATTCCTGATTAGTCTAAGGCATTAAGCCAACTTTTCAAATCAAAACTCAGGGCAAATTCAGGTATACAACATTACAGATTAAATGCATGAGACATAAAGAATAAAACATGTTCCTCTTGGTTATACTTTACAGTTTTTCTGGAGGTACTGTTTTGAGGACACATGTAAGCTAGAGATCCATTCTGTATTAGTCAGTGCAGTTAAAACTGCTCAAAGCAGAATCACCAGAAACACTATCAGAAACCTCTATGATATCTCAGAATTGGAAATGTCCTCTGATTCACTAGTCTCCCTTCTTTAATACTTCTGGTTTCCTTCCTGAACACTGCAAAGCCTGTCACTTTTTCTGACCACTAAAACCAGAAAACTGGTTATATACACATTTTCATCCACCCAATACTATGACAGATAACTTCAGGAGAAACAATGTTAAACATGTATTTAATATTAAGCATAAGTGTCATTACCACCATCTGCAAAGCCAGTTGCAGTGATAATAGGTATAGCCACCATAATTAGGCCACAGCCGCTCCAAACATACTTCATCAAGAACTGCTCTATCATGATGTACCACAAGCGTTTGGATAAAATAAGGTTCATCTGATCCGCTAAAGCTTTGTAACTTTTCTGGAGTTGCTTCATTTCTACCTAGAGGATGAAATAGATTAGAATTAATTGACTATGAGTTATGGATATACCACACACACTTGAGAGGAGTTTACATAATTACAGAGATATACTACATTACTTTTAGTTAGTATGGAATTATTTCCAAGTTTTAATAAAAGCAGATTAATACTATAATTCGTTATTACTTAAATGGTCTGGGGCTATAGCTTAATGGTACAATACTTGCTTAGCATGAAATACGATTTATAGTTATGATTTTCAAGATTAAAATATATTAACATTAAATATTGATTGCTTTTTTACTTTTAGGGAAAGGTCTACAGCGTGCTAAGGGTCTCACTACTAGATTGGACTCATAGTGATCCACCTATTTTTTTTTTTTTTTTGGTGGGACCAGGGTTCAAACTCACGACCTTGCACTTGCCCAGCAGGCACTTGTGCCTTGGAACTATCTCCCCAGCCCCTGATTCACCTGTTTACAGCCTCCAAAGAGCTAAGATTACAGGTGTGTGCCACCACACCCAATCTCAATTGCCACCTCAATGAGCCCTGGGGGAGGGGCTGGCATGGCAGGCCTGAGGATTGAGCCCCACTTTAATCCACTCAGCTATTTGGCTGACCCTTAAATAATGATATTTTGTAACATGTATAAACAATGTTAGATTCTTATTCTTTATCACATCAAAATATCTAAAAATAAACATATGACATATATACGTATATGAACACACTTCACTTTTGAACTTACCCAATTTTGTATTTATGTTTATGGAAGAATCTTTCAGTGTACCATAATTTACTGTTGCCTTCAATTATTCAAAAATAATGATAAAGCAGCATCATTAATACAACATACAAATCGATGCCAATTTTCTAAATTGTCCCATTGGTTCTAGTATTGTAAAACTCTGATCATTAAAGTATCATGTTCAATTTTAGAATATCTTAATATTTCATTTGCCAAGTCATTTCACGTGCATCGCTTTCAGTGTTTACTTTCATGGACCACAAATTTATGGAGTTGGGTTCATTTTAATACAACTTAAGTACTATTCTGGAACTTCCTTTCCCCTATTCATTTAGTCACTTATTTTGGTTTTTTAAGTTAAGTAAAATTTAATTTCACCTCTTTTTTGTGTCGAAATATTTGTGCTGAACGTGAATTAAAAGTAATGAAAATAGCACTTTGTGAGACAGTCTGCTATAATTCTGACAATAGGACATTATGTATCAGCCAAGCTAAACTGTTAATATGGTCTTCTAAATGGAAGCATGGAGCTTCCTCCCTCATCGGCAACAAAGAAACAACAACAATAAATGTCCTTCTAAATTTTCTGTATCAGTAGAGAGGTGTTTATTCTTAGTTTCCAAGTATATATGGCTATACATGTTCTAGAACCATCTAACAGGTAGGATTTAAGTTTTAAGAAAATACTTTCAGATAATTTTGCATTTGAGCAACTGAGTCTATACAGAGTTTCTTCAAATGCTGCAATTTTATTCTGATAAAATCTTAAAATCTGTGCTTACCATTCTTCAACAGTCTGTAAGAAAGAAGTACATATTTCAGTACAAGGTTAGATGTGAGAGGAATGCAGAATGCTAAGCAGGTGGGTCTGTTAAAAATACAGCAGATGGTACAGGATCTAGCACTACTGTGGCTAAACAGTCTCACATTTCACTCATCACCTTAATTTCCACCTTACCTTATGTCCTCTGTAAAAGGCAATTTCTTCGACATTGGCTATAATTCTGGAGTGCACATATCGCAAGTAGCCTTTCCTATGAGCTTCTTCAGCCACCAAGGTACCAAATTTGGGAGAGCAGGCTTTCAACACTTTAGCAGTGGCATATATCACAAGTCCTGCCAACAAGGTAGGTCCCGTCGGGCTCGCACCTCTGGACGTCGCAGTCTGGATGAGGGTGTAGGAGGTTAGAATTACGTCTAAAATAGGTTTGGTCAGGTTGGAATACAAGTGGGCCACTGACTGGGAGAACATCATAATGTCCTCAGTGAGAGACTGGTCAGGGTTGGCCAGCCTCCCATCCATATTGATCACCTTATAATAAGTCTGATTTGTAAAATATGTTTCATAAGCGTAGTCTACAAGGCGGGTTCTGAAGGCCAAAGCCAACTTGCACTCCAGGTACCTTATTGCGCTGTTGACGAAGGTGGCAGGAATGGCAATCGTAAGCCACTTGACTATTTTGAAGATGAAAGTCCGAGGCTTCTTTTCCACAATGCTTTTCACGATTTTCCCATCCAGACCTGCCACATAGATAGACAAAAAGGTCCTGGAGATCAGAGCCACAGAGTGGAGGCAGAGCCACCCCGTTTCAGTGGTCACAAGTTTTGGAAAGAGAATTTTCCGAAGTTCTAGTAGCTGTTTGAAAAAATCTGCATTCACTCCAGGAGAAGGTTTTTTACAAATGGTCTCGGTGCAGCGCAGTGCTTCTCTGTTCTCTGCAGCCCGGCAAGCTTCTTTTTCCTTCCCTTGGCCAGATTGCTTCAAACGCTTGCCAATGATGGGGTAGAGGGTTTTCAGAGCATATGCCGTAGCCACCAGGCAGGCAGCCCTCTTAGCAACACCCGATCTGGTCCATTTCACCCGGTCAGAGGCTGCGTTTAGCATATGTACCATTTTCCCAGCTACTGAAACCAGCTTCAAAAAGAATTTGTTTTAAAAGATCGTGCTCCACTGGAACCCTCCGCAAATGTTTCAGAAAGTGCTACTGCATCCCAGTGCATTCGGCGCTCCTCCTCTACTGTTTATTATTTTGTTCTGCTGTAACAGATGCGGCAGAGCTCAGCCTCCCCTGTGCGGACAGAGGATGATTTCCTCAGAAGCTCTAGCTGTGCCAGGCTCCTCCCTTGCTGGCACTTCATTGGCTGCGAGGACAGTGAGACCTTGGAATCCTTGCTGCTTCCCTTTGAACCCTGAAAACGAGGAGCGAGCAAAACGAATTACATCCTTAAACAGGAGTTCAGAGAATCAAATGTCTATTTTTGGAGAGGTCGAATCAGGCCAGTTGCTGGTGAACAAAACCTGCCCCAGCTACTGAGCATGCTCGGCGTCACTTGGAAACGTGCACCAGTTTCAGAATATACATCCCTTCTCCAAGGATTTTTTTTTTTTTTCTTTTCTTAAGAGACCACAAGATAAGCAGAAAGGAAAATTTGCAAGATCTCTGATGAGATAAAGGAAAAGAAACGAAGATCAACGAGGAGGGACAAGAGGAGTAAAGCAAATGTGAGAGGGGTCAGAGAAGAAAGTGTCCACTGTGGGGGCATCAGAGGAAACAAAGTATCAAGCGCTGAACCCCGGAATCTCCTCTCCTCTCCTCTCTTCCCTTCCCTTTGCTCTCCTTCCATTTATGATTTCACATAAGGCCCCATGGAAGTTGAAACCAAGGGAGCTCACTGTATATAAATAAATAGAGAAGTTGTCTCTAATACAGAAAATAATTCTTTAATACCCCTGTAGTCCTTTTCCCTTTTCCTACTGTAGCCTTACTTCTACAGTAAGAATTTACTTCTCTTCGCAGTAAGAATCTCCCGGCTGTGCATCTGTTATTTTTAGTAACACAGTACTGATGCATTCCTATTTGTTTACCAGGTGACTCGTAAATGAATGAGAGCAATATTTCTCTTCTGCCACTCCCTTGTTTTCACATGGAGTTATACGGCTGTAAAATCACAATGTAGCTATTGGGATGTACAATGGGAGTTAGGCAATGGGAGACACAATATTTTTTACTCCCCACAAGTTTTATTGGAATACGGTCATTTATTTTCTTCTTGTCTATTGCTTCTTTCATGCCGCAGCAGCAGTGGAGAGCAACTCCAACGGACAATAAAGTATTTACCATCTAGCCCTTTAGAGAAATTTGCAAACCTCTGTACTAGAATATAACACCTGCCCCAATGTTGAATGACCTTAATTTTTCAATTTATTGTGAATAAAGTACTATCCTCACTTCTATAAGTACAAACATTCTTAAGCTTTTAAAAGCCTTGTTATAATTTACTCATATTCATTATAAGAACAATTACATGTTTTTGCATTTGTTTACAGCCAGTCTACCAGATTTAGTAATATATGAGTGACAAATTTATACAAGTTTGCTATCTGGTGGTATCATACTTTTATCATTCCATTAAAACTTTCTATATGCAAGGATCATAGTAGGGTCACAGAGGTTATTGTCAGAACCCTTTATTTCTCAGATCAAGCTTTTAATATAAGCAAAATAAGACGGCCTTACCTTGGTAAATTTTCATCACTTCTGTCACATGTCCTTGTCTGATCAACACTGTAATAGAACAGGATAGGGGCCAGGGTTAGCCTAACAGGGAGGAGGCAGGATATCAGGTTGTTCTGTCAGGCAGTGTGGTACACAAAGGACACCTGCAGGACACCACAGCTGGCAATCAAGCTAAGTGGCTTGCCCTTGGTGGCAAACCACCAGAGGTGGCCCTATCAGGGGAGAAGCTGGGGAGCAGGGAGGCCAGCTTACCAACTTGTAATAAAACTGGGGTGCAGGAACAAGTTTCTAGACCAGCATTTCAATGTCACAAAGAACTGATACAGGACTTCTTTCTAAGAACAGGTCTTTTCCTATGAAGGAAAAGCGAGGAAATATCGTGTCCAAACATGGGTCTCATATATTCATGTTTTCCTAGTCTAATTTCCACTTCTACTGCCTCCATGGGAGTGGGAGGAAAGCAATGACTCTAGTCTGGGGAAAAGATGCTTCCGCTCAGCTCTGAGTTCTTGATTCCTCAACAAACTGGTCAATCTCCCCTTTCTCTTGAAAGGAGGAAAGGCTGACACGTAAGGCCAGTGCTCCTGCTTGACTGAGTGGTTTTCACTACTGCAAACCAACAGCCACTCATGCAGAGAGCTAATTGCTGAATTTATTTAAACTATAGATATATGTCTGTAAATGTTTGTCATAAAAATTAGGGTTTATATTAAACAAGATATCTACCCTAGGACATCATTCTATTTTAGTTAACATGTCCCAGTACTTAAGGGGAAAAATTTACTATGGTGTAAATTCACAGGTCACTCACTTAAAAAAAAAAAAAAAAAAAAAAAAAAAAAATCATAGGAACGTAAAAATATTTTACTTTGTGTATTTATTTGGGACAAGAATTCTAGTTTTTAATCAGCTTTTAACTAATATATGGGATGTAATAAAAATATCTAGAATGTTTACATTTTTAAAAATTATCCTAAAAATCTCATTGCAATTAATTTACCCCCAATAACTCATTCTTGCTTGGAACACAGCTATTCTATCTTGCTTGCCATTTCTGCAGAACTTTTCTTTGCTGAGTGTCTTCAGTTGTGCTGTTGTGAACTGACTCAAAAGTTTAAGCTTTCACAGTAATTTTGACTGTGGGGAAGAGCCAAAATTTTTATGAGCCTACCTGTCCTTTAGATGGCATCTGGCAGTGGTATACACTGTTTCTGATCACATTTCATAGCATCTGCTGTCTCTTTTTGGATGGGATTCTCTTTTTTTTTTATTTTAAATTTTATTTATTTATTTTTTTCTTGTTTCAGAACCTTTGTTTGTTTATTCACTCATTTTTAGGACTGGCTCAGCCTGCCCCGAGTGCAGGGCTGGCGCAGCATGTGGTGCCGGGGATTGAACCTCGGTCCCTGAAGCAGCCCAAGCTTTCCCAAGCAGGGCTTTAGACCACTGAGCCATCCGGCCGGGCCCCTGGGATGGGATTCTTCTAGGTTGACTATATCATTTTTGTATTAATTTGGAAAGTATCATAGAGTAGCACCATCCCAGTTGCACTTAAAACTATACACATTATTGTTTGCAAAAGGGTACTGAGGGCCAGCAAGACGGTTCAGTGGTCTAATGTGCCCGCTTAGGAAAGCTTATGCAACCAAAGGACTGAGGTTTGATTCCTGGCACCACATGCTGTGCCAGCTCCACCCCCAAGGCAAGCTGAGCCAGCCATAATATTAAAAAAATAAATAAAATAAAAAGGGTACTGAGTGCTTCTAACTTGAATAACTAAAGAAAATGTTCCATTTACTTTATATTGGACGTGCCACGTAGCACATGATAGCTTGATGACTTATTCTATAAAACCTATTCACTCCTAATGACACTAAGGTCTTCAAGGAAAAGGACTCTTCTAAACCTGCTTTGGAGGGTAGCAAGAAGGAAGGGCCAAGTGTGTTTGACGCAAAAGGGGGGTACCGTGTGGGAGATTAATGTGTTTTACCAAGAACAAATTTTTGTTTTATTTATTTTTGAGTACTGGGAATTGAACTCAGGACCTTGCATTTAGCAGGCAGGTGCTATGTCACTAAGCTATATCACCAGTCCTCAAATTTTTCAAAGCTTAAACATTTACTATGTTTTCAGTCACATCCTGTATTATAGAACAGTTTTTAAGATAAATGCTTTGCAATACAAGTTACAAAACAAAATGAATAGCAAAATTCAGTTTTTGTTTTGGGATTACTTTTTTTTTTCCAGTAAGAAGTTTCAAGTCTTTGGGCCTTACAAGCTGTATCAAGTTTTGATTTATGCTTCCTGACAAACTTACAGAATGTATATGATACTGAGTAAATGGCTAGTGGTATTCACTAAACTCTAAAACAACATATTAAAAATATGTAAAAAGGACTGGGGAGACAGCTTAGCGGTCTAAGTGCCTTCCTGGCAAGCACAAGATCTGAGTTCGATTCCCTGGTACCACATGTTGTGTTGGCCCAGAACCCCAGATGGGTTGTGCTGTTCCTGAAACTGCTGAAACAAGAGGTACACTACTGTCTGGTGTAGTGAGACCCTGTAACAAATAAATTGAAAGCCCAGCATGGTGGTGCATGCCTGTAATCTCAGCACTTGGGAGGCCAAGGCAGGAGGATCAGTGCGAGTTTGAGACCAGCCTGGGCTACAAAATTGAGCTCAAGACCAGCCTAAACTGCATAGGGAGTCTCGTCTCAAAAAGACAAAAAAAAAAAAAAAAAAATGGACACAGAGTTAGAGATTTGTAACTCTGTCTTTTCCTCTTACAACAGAGGCCAGTATAGAATTACGGGGATGATTGTTTGAAACACTGTCCGTGGGGCTGCATCAGAAATTTGCGCGAATTTAAGCTTGCCGTGGAGTAGTTACGAAGCTATGGTGAGGGGGATTCAGGACAGAGGACAGTCTTACGGCTTTCCCCCGACCATCAGGACAGAAGGCCTCTGCCTAAAAAGCTCCCAGCAGCTGCACAGGCTATCGTGACTCTGTGCTCAAGCCCTAGATCGGAAGGAGTCGCTATCGGAGCGCAGAGGCTGTCGGGAGTTTGCGCCTCCGACCCTAGAGCGAACAGCACCGCCCCCGGTGAGCGCGCGAAGCCTGATGGGAGGTCGCGCCTCAGGTGAAGGTGGGAGAGACTGGCCGAGGAGGCGGACGCGGCGTGGCGCAGGGCCGGGAGGCTAGAGCTCGTCCCGTTGGGGCAGTAGTGGCTTTGGCACGGGAAGACCTGGAGCGATGAACTGGGTCGGGGGCTCGCGGTGAGTGGCGCCCTAGGCCGGCGTGGTAATCCTCGAGTTCTGGACGCCGGCCCGCATGGAGCCTCTTCCTGGGCCCTGCGGAGCGTGCTGGCCTCGCCAGGATGGGTGCGACGCGCCCAGCCCTGCCCCCCTCATCTTCCCGAGGGTTTCGGTTGGTGTTTCTGTGCGCCCCTGAGCGTGTCCTGCTGCCCTGCGTGTGAGGGCCGCATCCTCTACGATGGTGGTGTGCTGGGGCCCGGATGTGAAAGGAATGCCGGGCCGCCTGCGCTGGCACACGTGGTGCTACAGCGGTGTCGCGTTTCCCAGTGATTACGTAGACAGGTGTTGTGATCATTTGCTACTTGAATAGCAGTCTTAAAATTTACTATTTAATTTGCGTGAGGATTTGTCGCATAAAGAATGGTAGACGAATGATTTATTTTTATATGACGTCTCAGGCCTATGTTGCAGACCACTATGGTGAAAATCATGTAGGCACAGAATTTCATGGTGAATGAAACCCAGTGTGAGAACTGTTTTGAGTGAAACACAAAGCCATTGCATAATCCTGTTGTTACAAGTAGACCTAGGACAACAGTAGTATGGTTAAAATATTACACTTAAGGGCCAGGGCTGTGTGGCACAAGCACCTGTCTGGTAAGAACAAGGTTCTGAGTTCGATTCCTGGTACCAAATAAATTATATATGACATTTAAGAGGAATGTGGCTTTTGTGTCCATCAAGTATTTGGCGTAAGCATTTACTGTATTCTGTTCAATAGATTAACATTGTGGTTTAGAAATTTAGCAAAATTAATTCATGTTACCATTCTTGCAGAACATTTGCACTTTGGAAAAAAAGTGAAAATTGGGCTGGAGAGATAGCTCGGTGGTCTGAGCACCTGCCTGGCAAGTGCAAGAACCTCAGTTCGATCCCCATTACCGCGTGCCCTGCTGACCCCAGAGCCCTAGATGTGGTGTTGCACACCTGTAATCTCAGCGCTGGGGACGCTGAAATGAGAGAATCAATACTAAGTCTGCATTGCGTTGTGAAACTGTATCAAAAAAAGGGTAAAAATTCATTTACAGCCTTCAGAAGGATTTAATTGATACCTGATTCCAATATGATTGAATTTGATATTTTAATCTAAACATTAGGACCTAACCCATTTTGCAAAGACGTAAGCACTGTTAAAATGGAGATGCTGCTTTCATACTCTAAATCGACAAACTTCTCTGGCTATCCTGAGAGTTTCAGAAGGTGCAAAAGCAATATTTTGTAGGAAATGTATTGTAGGATTGTTTTTCTTGAAATGAGGAATGGCCACAGCTGGAGGTACTAAATACTGGGAAGTTGAAGAAACTGCAAAATAGATACACATGTTGCAACTCCCCAGAGCAAGAATTTTACGTGTATTAGGGAGAAATTTATTTTTAACTGTAACCAAACGTTACATTACAGAATGAAATGTAAAATTCCTATGAAATGTTATAAACTATGTAGCTTTGAGTAAGATTTCCTTGAAAGGATACTAGGATGAAGTTCCGTTTTGATAATGACGCGAGTGCCTTCCCTTTACTATCAGAGTAAGCAAAGGAAGCAAAGGTAGGAAAGATTAGTTGGCCTTGGTACTCTGTTTTTGAAGAGACCTCAGTCTGCAGCAGTGCTTTTATTAACCACTAGCTGCGGATTCAAGTTACTGTATAATATTTAATCTTTATCTGTGTCCATCTGGAGTACTTATTTACTCTCCATTTTTCTTGGTGGTGGGGCATTTTATTTATTTATTATTTATGGCCAGCTCAGCCTGCCCTGCAGGTGGGGCTGGTGCAGCATGTGGTGCTGGGGATCCAAACTTGGTCCCTGCAGTTGCCTAAGCTTGCTTAAGACTACTGTGCTATGTTGCTGGCCCTGGAGGGGCATTTTTAATTGGTTAATTTTATATTTTGTATTAGAATGCAGTTGAATCCCACCGTTCTATAGTGTCTAAATTTGGAGAAAAGTTTGCAAAAATTAGACTACTTGTGAAATTCTGCACTGTAAAAATAAAGATGCTTTTCTTTTTGAGACAAAAAGTTTAGGTTGTTCTTGAGCTCACTTTGTAACCTAGGCTGGTCTGAAACTCCCAATAAATTCACCAGTATCTGCTTCCTGAGTGGTGGGATTAGACATATGTGCTACCACACCCAGCTCAAGGAAGATACTCCTGTTGGTAAGCCTATGACATGCATGCTGCAGTGGGCTGTTTATATTATTGAATGTGCCATCACTATTGCAGTAAATGGTTAGGAATGGAGAGTACTTGTGAAAATAACAGGACTAAATGAAAACAGAGTGGAAGGGAGGGTCATGAAAGGTTGAGTAATGGGTGCAAAGTTATAGCAGTGTAAGGTAAAAAGTGTTACTGTGCTAGTGAGTAGGACAGTGTCAGTGGATAAAGATAACGTTGTGTATATCTTCAAAAGCTAGAAGGAAGCATTTTGAACTTTTTAAGTGGTTTCATTGTAAATTATAAATGTTTGAGGCGATATATCTTTAACTTGAAAATATAACACATAGCAAAATATCACACGATACTCCATAAATATGTGCAATTTTATGTATCAGCGTTAACAATTAAAAACAAAACATTTGGCAAAATTTGCTGAGCTCACCAGGTACTTCATTATCTGTTAAGAGAGTATCTCATCAGTTAAAAATAATTGTTTATGCACAAGTCTTGATTGAAGGTTTGTCTTAAATTTATTAACAAAATGCGATTTTGAGTAAGATTGCTGGCAGTTTTGTGAAGGAAATATAATACAGCATTAGAGAAAATGCAGCTTAATTATACACACACACACA
>PVJA010033090.1:0-23606 GCA_004027025.1 Myocastor coypus | reverse complement strand
GGCAAAACTTAATAAGCATGAAAAATCTAATATCTAGTACCACAATGTTAACAGGAGACCTTATCATTCCCTTTTTGGAAAAAAGTAGGTCAAGTGACAAAAAATTAGCAAAGAAGTGGCAGAACTTGTAACAACTGGAATTAGTGGACATAAACAGAGTGTTCCACTTAACAACTTCAGAATACACATTTTTGTCAGCTGTACATGGGACACTTTCGAAAATAGACCACATATTAGTACATAGATTATGCTTAATATATGCAAGAAAACAAATTATCCCATACATATTATCTGACTACAGTGCAATGAAACTGGAAATAAAGAACAAGGGAAACTACAAGAACTCCAGAAATACATAGAAATTAAACAACACTCTTCTCAGCACCAAGTGGGTTTACAGATCAAATTAAACAATACCTACAATTTAATGAAACTGAAACACAACTTACAGGAATTTATGGGATAAAATCAAAGCAGTTTTTAGGGGAAAATTTATTGCCCTGAACTCACACATTAAGAAAACAAAATGTGAACGAATAAATACTCTCATGCAGCACCTAAACTGACTAGAAATGGAAGAGCAACCGAAATCCAAAGCCCAAAGACAGGAGGAAAGTATAAAAAATTAGAACAGAAATTAATTCAGTTGAAACAAAGAAAACAATACAAAGAATTAATGAATGAAAAAGCTAGTTCTCTGAAAGATAAAATAAAACTGGTAAGTCCCTAGCCAACCTCATCAAAAAGAGCAGAGAAAGGATTCAAATTCAAGCAATAGGATTGAAAAAGATGAAATTACTACAGACACAGCAGAGATTCGGAGGATCAAAAATAGCTACTTTGAGAAGCTTTACTCCCACAGAATTGAAGACACAGATGAAATGGACAGATTCCTAGAAAAGTACAAATTACCAAAGCTGAAGCTAGAACATATAAGGATTCTCAACAACCTAGTAACAGCCAATGAAATACAAAATGTAACAAAAAGCCTACCAACAAAGAAAAGTCCGGGACCTCATGGATTCACTACTGAATTCTACAAGAAATTTATACAACACATAATAATGCCAACACTCATGAAACTCTTCAATGAAATAAAAAAGATAGCAGTCCTTCCAAAATCATTCCTAGAGGCAAATATTACATTGATATCAAAACCAGAGAGAGATGCAACTAAAAAAGAAAACTACATGCCAGTTTCTGTCATGAACATAGATGCAAAAATTTGCAATAAAATCCTCACCAATCGAATACAACAAATCATCAAGAAGGCTATACAACGTTACCAGGTAGGACTCATGCCAGGGGTGCAAGGATGATTCAATATATGCAAATCTATAAATGTGATACAGTATGTCAATAGAGCCAAAGCCAAAAATCACATGATTGTCTCAATTGATGCAGAGAAGGCTTTTGACAATGTCCAACACCATTTTATGTTCAGAGTCGTACAGAAAATTGGAATATAATGCCTCTATCTCAATCAGATAAAGGCAATCTATGACAATCCAACAGATAACAGAATTCTAAATAGGGAAAACTGAAGGTTTTTACTCTCAGATCTGGGACAAGGCAAGTATGTTATCTCTTGCCCCTCCTATTTAATGTAGATCTGGGATCTCTAGCAACATCTATTACACAACAAGGCGAAAAAAAAGGAATAAGAATAGGTAAGGAAGAAGTTAAATTATCATTATTTGCAGGAGACAAGATAATCTACTTAGAAGACCCAAATCATTTCACCAAGAAGCTATCAGAATTAATGCACAAGCGCAGTAGCATAGCAAGATATAAAGTCAACACACAAGAGGCAGCAGTATTCCTCTACACAGAAAACAAACACACAGAGAGAAATTGGAGAAACAATACCTTTTCCAATAGCACAGAAAAAAATGAAATACTTGGGAATTAACCTAACTAAAAAAGTAAAAGATCTATTCAATGAAAACTGCAGTACTCTGAAAAAAGAGAACCTAGAGGATTTTAGAAAATGGAAAAATATTCCCTGTTCCAGGAGAGGAAGAACCAACATTGTGAAGATGGCCATACTCCCTAAATTATTATACAGATTTAATGCAATTCCTATGAAAATACCATCAACATACCTCACAGACCTGGAGAAATCATTCCTAAAATTTATTTGAAACCAACAAAGACTCGACAACAAACCTTGGGAGGAGGCATTAGAATTCCTGACCTAAAGTTATACTACAAAGCTACAGAATAAAATCATCATGCTATTGGCAAAAAATATACCTGAGGATCACTAAAATAGTTTACAAGATTCAGAAGCAAATACAAACACTCTCAGGCACCTTATCTTTGAGAAAGGAGCCAAAAACACTTACTGGAAGCAAGATAGCCTCTTTGACAAATGGTGCTGGAAAAACTGGCTCTCTACATGCTGAAAAGTAAAACTTGACTCAAGTCTATCACCATGTTGTAAACTAATGTAAAAATAGATTAAAGATGTAAATATTAAAAGAGAAACATTAAGTCTACTGGAAGAGAAAGTTGGAGAAAATCTTGAAGACATAGCGGTAAGCAAAAAGTTCATGGACAAAAATCAAAATGCACATTTAACACTTGAAAGCATCAACAAATGGTACCTCTTCTGACTAAGAAGTTTTTGTACATCAAAGGAAATTATCAACAGAGTGAAAAGACAACTCACAAATTTCAAAAAGATTTAAAATAATAAGTATTCAGACAAAGGTCTTTTATCTAGAATTTATACAGAACTAAAACCATTAGGCTCCCAAAATTCAAAGACCAAATCCAGAAAGGGACATCTGAGAAGAGCACACACTTCTCAGAAAAGAAACTCAACAAGCTTGTAAGTACATGAAGAAATGCTCCACATCACTAGCTATCCGTGAAATGCAAATCAAAACAACACTTAGATACCATCTCACTCCAGAAAGAATGGCTGTCATAAAGAAATCAACCAAAAACAAATGTTGGAGAGGCTGTGAGGAAAAAGGAACCCTTCTCCACTGCTGGTGGGAATGCAGATTGGTGCAACCATTATGGAAAGCAGTGTGGAGGATCCTTACAAAACTAGAATTGGAAGTTCCGTTCAATCCAGCTATCCCCCTAGTGGGAATTTTCCCAGAAGAACTGAAGACATCATACCATAACGATATTTGTGCACCTATGTTTGTAGCAGCCCAATTTGTAATAGCCAAATCTTGGAAACAACTAAAATGTCCATCATTTTGAGAATGGCTGAAAACTATGTGGTATTTTTATGCTGAAAACTATGTGGTATTTTTATGCAATAGAATATTACTCAGTGATAAAGAATGATAAACTGGATGGCTTCATATATAAATGGATGTGTATTGAACATACACTCAATAGTGAAATAAACCAGATCGACATGTGTAAATATCGTATAGTCTCCCTAGTGTAAGAACTCAAAAGAAGAAATAAAACTGGAAGGGCATAACACAGTTGAATGGAAATAAAAAACTTATGGATTAAACAACAAAGTGACTTTAAGCAGAAAGGAGAGGAAACATAGCAGGAGCAAAACCATGCACTTATGTACACAAGATGAATCAGACATTGTTCCTAAGGACCTTCAAAAGGTTTTTCACATTGATAATAGCAAACCGCAACATACAACTTTAAAGTTAAGCTTGGAATTCTTGTGATTCTGGTCTTTTAGATGTGTACTGCTTCTAATGTAAACTCAGTTACTGCTATATTCTCTCTCAAGTAAATGATTGGTTAACAAAAAACCAAAAAAGGGTATTGTTTGAGAGCAAGAGACTAGACAAAATGCCATAGGCTTGACAGGCTACAATTTTGTACATCCTTGGATTTCTAAATGTCTGTGTAAACATGTGTGACTGCTTTTGTCACATTCTATAGAGATTTACTAGAATGTCAATGATTGATGGAAAATACCAATTTCAAGCTAAGTCTAAGATGTTTGAGATTCAGAAAGACAATGATGTGAAGTTCAATTCCCTATGTTATAGTGTAACAGTATCACGAAGCTTCTCTTCTGGAGGATTGAGAATGTTAGTCAACAGGCCAAGAATTAGAGAAAAAGAAGGGCTAAAGGGATAGCCATCATTTTGGCCCTAGCTCTTCAAAGTCAGTGAGGACTCAGGACATAACAGAAACTGTGCTGTAACATCCTGTAACTCAGTGGTGTCCCAAATTTTCTGATCAAGGGTATTATAGGACCTCAGAGGAAAGGGTTAAATGAGGTATAATGTGTCTAAGGAGAGTCATCTAGAGGAAAAACATTCTCTCAAGCTTCCACAGAAAGTAAACTGGTCAAGCAATGGCCGTGACTCGTCCCATTGCCTGACACTGACAACAGTTCTACAAAGCCCTGTACATGGTTCCAAAGTTAATCCTGAGGGGATTTGACCTTGGAAGATACAAAAGATGAATGTTTTGTTATACAGGTTTGCTTTACTTTGCCCTTGGTTACCCAGTGGAAAAGCTTAATTATGAGTCATAAAACACAGAGCTAGGTTAGTATGATGACCTATAAGAGGCTTAAATCAACAGCCTCGAACATTGCCAGTTTCACCAGTAACCCAGTGCAATTATGGAACATTGGACGATGTATACAACTACTTCCTCTCAGTTGAAAGAGAAGATTTTTTTTATTTCCTTACTAATATTGATTAGAAAATTCATCATGTCCACACCCTGTGTTCCATATAACTACTATGAGGACAACAATATGCAATGTGTCAATTATTGCTAATGTACTACTAATGTGTTTTGAAACTATCATATTGTTATTTCTTATTAGAAGTAATAAAAAATAAAATAAAATGGTACAGGATTTTCCTTTCTTTTTTTTTTAACAGTGAAGTTGCTTTATTGTGCTGCACTTCATCTGTGAAAGTGCCACTTGCAAAACTCAAGTAGGCTATGGGCCACAGACCAACAGGTGGCCAGCTCTTAGAAATCCCAGGAGACTTACCAGCAGGGGACGGGGCTGAGTGGCAGGGCCCAGAGGCAGGCTTATCTATGGCAGCACCTGGTGGCCCCTGGGCCCCAGCACCTGCCCACCCAGAGAGGTTGGGGATCCCAGTGTTTACAGTTATTGGAAAGTGGCTCTAGAACCATTCTTGGGAATCTCCCAGCTAGGTTGCTGAAGAGGGTAGAGGGGAGGCAGAGGGCAGAGGTAGCTCCCACCCCTCAAGTCAAGGCATGGGCTCAGGCCCAGGCAGAAGTGGAGAGACACCTCAAGGTGCTGGTGCTGTCCCTATAACCGTTGCCTGAGGAGCCAGGTCCCATCCTGATGGTGCTCCTAGGGAATCTAAGCTCCCTGGATTGAGCGGCTGTGAACCTAGGCAGCATCCAGCCTCCAGGGAAAGGGTGGATAGGGTCCTCTGTCCTCCAGAGGACCTCATATCGAGGAACCAAGCTGCTCACCACAACTACAGAGCTGCAGTGTGCTCTAGGACAGCCAAGGTGCAAGCTCCCTGTAGTCGGCTGTCCCTTGGCCTATCTGGCAGACCAGGCTGAGAACTGTGGCTCACTAGCAGGAAACAGCTGGAAAACAGCGCACCCAGCTGCTTGGCCTCGTGTCACAGTCACGCTCAGGATCCCAGCCGCCGTTCAGTCTTGGCATGGGCATGGGAGAGCAACTTCTACCTGTTGCTGCGGATGGCCTGTCGTCTTTCTCAACTTCAGATTCCTTTTTGGTGTTCCTAATGCAGAGATCTGGACATTAGCAGCTATTAAATTTCTGTAAGATCCACAGACGGGGGCCCAGGCACATTTGTTCTGCATCATTCTGGAATAACTGGGCAGTCTCAAAAAAGGCATCTGTAATAAATCCTGCGTGTGTCCTCGGGTGCCGTCACGGTGTAGCCCACAGTTCAAGAGTCTGTGAAGATTTCATAATCATTGCCGCCTGGCATAGTTTTGTCTCCAAAGAAGTAAATGGTCTTGTAACCATCATTTTTCACATGTCTCAGGCAGTATCTCTTGTACCATCCATCAGGAAAGACATCGAAACTGATTTGACCTCCTATGGAAAACGTGAGGCCTTTTCCTGCAAACTCCTTCCTCAGATCTGCGACGAATTTTTGTCTTATGTTTTCTTTCTTTTCTTTGGGAGTTTAATTTTTGCAATGTAGCTTAGACAGTAATTGATTAAATCTTGAATTAGGACCTCACCCAGGTGACCTTGAATATTCTGTTTACATAAGAGTTTCCCATCTTTGTAGGCTACCAAGCCATTTTCTGGAAACACATAGTTATATTTCTTTACCACTGCCGCGGGGCCATCAGGGTCCCATCCACATCGAAGAGGCACAACGCTGAGTGGCTCCCAGCCATCTCTCCAATTTCTGTGCACACCAGGATTGGACTCGTTGGCAGCAGGAACTCATCCCGGAACTTCCGGGTCGTAGTGCATGTCGGAAAGAGGACCAGCCCTCCCCCCCGGGTCCCACAATGGTACAGGATTTTCTAAATGGGCCCCTAATTGCACGAGAAATAACAGCAAAAATCAAGAAATTGAATTATCAGATTTACAAACTTCTGCACAGCAAATGAGGCAATCAGCTTGGTGAAGAATCAGTAACAGAATGGCACATGAAAATGTGTTTAAGATCTCTGGGCATTAGAGAAATCCTAATTAAGACAACTCTGATATTCTATCTTACTTGAGAAAAAAAATATTTAAGAAATCAACAACAAGTGTTAGCATGGTTGTTGTAAAAGGAGCCCTCATATTTTTGTGAGAATGTTAACTGGAATAACCATGTAGAAATCAGCACGGAAATTTATCAAAAAATTGAATTATAAATATTTCACAAAGAATTTAAGACATCATGTTACAGTAATACATGCATAGCAATGGTTGTAAAAAACATAATTTGTAATAGATAAAATCTGGAAACAATTTGTATACCCATTATCAGATGACTGGATAAAGCAAATGTACTTATATTATAAGGGAATGTTATTCTATAATAAGAATGGCAGTTGTGAATGTGTAATGGGAAAATGTATGCACCTGGAAAATATAATATTGAATGAAATAAGCCAGACACAAAAGCTTGAATACCAAAAAAAAAAAAAAAAAAAAAAAAAAAAAAAAAAAAAAAAAAAAAAAAAAAAAAAAAAAAAAAAAAAAAAAAAAAAAAAAAAAAAAAAAAAAAAAAAAAAAAAAAAAGCTTGAATACCATACGGTATATGTGCTGCCAAAGGGACTACATCAATACTATATGGAATGTCTCATTTCAGTGAGTCAAAGAACAAAGACAATAATAAAGGATGAATAAATGGAGAGATGTTTCTCTTGTGAAGAGAAGTAGTCCAAGGGAACAAGGACAAGTCGTAAAGAGGTCAATTATATAATTATAAAAGTATTCCATATGTAAGACAATAAACTTATTTATTGTATTATTTCCCATAATATGAACTAAGTTTAATAAATTGTATCAGTAAGTATAACAATAACCCCTTTGTTGAAAATAAGGTGGCTGAGTGTGTTTGTAGTTGCTGCTGCATCTTCTAAACTATCCCATTGATCCTCAGGTCTATTTTTTTTTTTTTTTTTGGCCAATACTATGTTGGCTTTTTTTGGTCTTTTTTGTAGCCCAGGCTGGTCTTGAACTCGCACCAATCCTGCTGCCACAGTCTCCCGAGTGCTGGGATTACAGGCGTGAGCCACCACACCCAGCTACTATGCTGTTTTTATCACAGTAGCTTTGCAGCATAATTTCAAGTCAGGAATTATAATGCCTCCTGCCTTGTCTTTATTACCCAGGATTGCCTTTGCTATTCTAGGACTTTTCTGGTTCCAAATATATTTTGGGAATGATTTCTCTAGGTCTGTGAGGTATGTTGGTGATATTTTGGTAGGTACTTCATTAAATGTGTAAAACAAATTTGGGAGCATGACAATGCATTTAATTATTGTAAGTGTCCTAGTAACCTGTTTTGAAATTATCTCTTTATTTCTTTCTCATTAAAATTAATAATTTTAAAAAAAACTATAAAATGGGATAGAATAATTGGAGAAAGAAGGTAGTGTGGGGAAGGAATTTGAAGGGAATTTAAAAAGAAACAATCTGTTTTAAGAGCATTTAGTTACTCTCCAAGATGACAGTATAACTCATGAACTGCACCCATGTATTAATAAAAATGCTTAAAAACGGATTTTTTTAAAAAAAGTTGCTAAACAAAAAACATGAAAAATAAGGCCTGCAAGATAGCTTAGCATACTAATCACTTTGGCAAGTGCAAGGACCAGGGTTCTATTTCCGGTACTGCATGTTGTCCTGGCCCCACCCCTGGGGAACACTAAGTTGGTGACTGAGTATAGGTGTGGTGGCACATGCCTGTAATCCTATCACTGTGGAGGTTGAAAGCAGGAGCATCACCATGAGTCCGAGCTATACTGTGAGATCATGTATCAAGTACATAAATGAAAAAAAAACATGGAAAATAGAGAAAGAAAAAAAGGGAGAACAAAATGTATTAATATGAGGAATAAAAACAAAAATTTAAAGGAAAAATAAACAAACCAAAATGCAGTAAATTGGTAAAATGTAAACAAGACCTCAAAAAGAATGAAAATATGTATGAAAAAAGAAAAAATTCGCTGTATTTTTACTGAGTATTTTCTTTTTAGAATGTGTAGTTTTGGAGTTTGTCAATTCAGTTTTCTTTTAGTTTTATGGCCTCGGGAGATTTTAGGTGCACTCCATTTTCCTGTGGCCTTTTTGTTATCCCCAAATACATTGAGTGTAGTCGTGTGCACGATGAGATATGTTCTTGTACACATCAGTAGATAAAAGAAAATAGTGAGATCTCAAATCTACACTGCATGCACACAGTTGGACAAGTGTTCAATTATTTAATGATGGAAGGTAATTTTAGAACCAGCCGAATGTGAGAACGACTGAAGCTAGGAATTACATCTCATAATAAGGGATGTGGTCCTTGTCATTGCCAGGTTAAGTTTAGAATTATCAGGGGATATCCTTCTGATGTTTCCTATCTTTTGCTCTCTCTTGTCACTCTAGTCTAGGAGTGTAACACTAGGATCCCTAAAAATATTGCAATTCAGTTGTTCCAGGGCCCCCATTTAAATGAGGAATCACTTTCTGCAAAGGTGCCTCATTAGGTACTCCAATCATTTGGTGAGGGCCCATTCATGAATTCCTCTCTGACTGCTGCCTGCCAAGTGGAGGAATTCCTTTTGGTTAAAACCTTCTGTTGTATTTTCACTTAAAAATAGCCATCATCTCTGCCACTCTTTCTCCCTGGATCCCCTTTATCTTCTATCTGAGGAGCCTGTGTTCCTTCTCTGCAAGTTGAAAGGAGGATTGAGACTCCAAATGTTTTTCCCTCATTTATCTGCATTGTGTACCATATTTTCAGCTTCCCTGAAACTTTTAATTTTTATGTTAGATATTTTTCACTTCTCACTAATCTCATCTTTCTGTTTTTCTTCTCCAAGCTGTTAGCTGTTGTCTTCCAGTATGTGAATTCTGGATCTCATTGCATCGGAGTTTGGCTGCTGACTACTACAGTTTGATTTTCTTTCTCTCCAATTTCTTTATATTAGTTAGTGATGGTATTTATATCCTTGTTTTTGTTTATATGAAAATTATATTTGATGATTTTCATATGTTTTGCCATCCTTGTATCACTAGAGTGAAGTCTACTTGGTGATGGTTCATGATTGATTTAAACATTTGATGTGCTCTGCATGCAACACAAAATATATTGTAATTTTTAAAAATTACTGAAACAATGTAGATATGCACAGTTTTCACATTCATCATTGGGAATTTGTGCCTGTAAATAATATACTTTTTCCTTTTTCTTCCCAGTTCTTCACACCGCCTTTCATCCTCACCTCATCCTTATCTGTAAACGTTTGCTTTCAATATATCTTTTTTTTTGTGGGACCGGGGTTCGAACTCACAATCTTGCATTTGCCAGGCAGGCACTTGTGCCCCAGAGCTATCTCCCCAACCCCTCCAATTTATCATTAATTTCTCATTTTTTCTTTTCCCTTCTTTCATTTCTTCCTCCCTTTTCTCAATTTCTCTTCCATATTGAACAATTTATTACTACTTCATAAAATCTAATACACATTTTGTTTCTTAATTACCCTTTCAGATTGTTACACCAGAGAAACAATATCATATTTACTCATGCACATCTGATGTATTTCACTTAAGTGTATGATATAAAGATACATCCTTTTACCTAGAAATGTCCCAGGTTTATCCTTAATGGCTGAGTAGTACTCCATTACATAAAAAAAAAAAAAACACAGCTTGTTTTTCCATTCATCAATTGATGCACATTTGGGTTGTTGCCATGATTTAGTCATTAAGAAATGTGCTGCTATAATTATAGATGCACATATATATTATTGTAGTATGCTTTATTGTTTTGGGAAGGCAGAAAGGGGAAAACCTTGGTAAAATGGGATGTCTAGTCCTAGTTATTTGAGGAATCTCATAATGATTTCCATAGTGTTTGTACTAGTTTGTGCTCCAACCAACAGAAGAAAAATATTCCTTTTTCACAAAAGCCCTCTCAGCATTTTTATTGATAATGAAATTCTTATTATTTTATTGATAATAACTATTCTTTCTAGAGGGAGAGGGAATCTTATTGGTGTTTAAGTTTGCATTTTTTGAATAATATGATGTTGGACTTTTTTATATATTTGCTTTTTGTATGTCTTCATCTGAGGACTATTCATCTCAGATATCCATTTTTGGATTGGGTCTTTTAATTCTATGGTCCTTTTTTCCAGTTCTGTGTTTAAGATATTATTCCTTTATCTGTGAGACAATGGCTAAAATTTTTCCCAGTATGTGTGCTCTCTCTCCAACTCTGTTAATCATTTGTTTTGCTGTGCAGCATATTTTTAATAAGAGGAGAACAAAGGTGTTAAATCTTTGATAGATCCTATGCACTTGGTATATTGTTCACCAAGTCTTTGCCTACAACTATGTCTTCAAGATTTATACCTATTGTGAGATTCTTTTTTGTATTTTTTTAGGCAAGGTTCTACAAGTATTGAGGGTCTCACTACTAGATAGGACTCATAGTGATTCACAGGTTTACAGCCTTCCAACTGCTAGAATTACAGGTGTGTGACCAGTCTCAATTGCCAACTCAGTGTGCCCCAGGGGTAAGTCCTGAACTGCTGGCCCAGGGATTAAATCCTTAGCCCCATTTGCCTGCTTGCAGGAGCTTTAATCTGATGAGCTATTTGGCAGGCCCTCAAGATATATACCTATTATATCTCCACGCAGATCTAGTGTTTCTCTTTTAATATTTAGGTCTTTGATCCATTTTAATTTTATTTCAGTGCATTATAGGAGACATGTGCCTGGTTTTCATCTTTGAAACGTGGAATGATCATTTTTACAATATCACTTATTAAAGAGACTATCTTTCTTTCATTAAATTTCTTTGCCACACTTTTTGGAAAATGAAGTGGCTTGGTGTTTTTGGATTTATTTCTGCAATTCTAATCTGTTCCACTGATCCTAGTGTCTGCATTTTTCATCAATTTCATACTATATTTTATTACAATAGTTTTGTAGTATTATTTCAAATTGGAGATTGTGATGCCCCTGTTTGGCCATTGTTGCCCAAAATTGTTTTTGCAATTATACATAACTTTTCATTCCACATCTATTTTAGGAATATTTTTTTCTAGTTCTGTGAGGCATTCTAATAGTATTTTGATTGGAATTGCATTAAACTTTTATAATAATTGTGAGAGGATGACCATTTTCACTATGTTGATTCCTCCTAGCCAAGCATGTGGGACAGCTTTCCATTTTCTGACATCCTCTTCCATCTTGTTTTTCAGAATAGTGTAGTTTTCAGTGTAGTGATCATTTACTTCCTTCATTAGATTTATTCCTACATATTTCATTTTTTCAGTGCTGTTTTGAAAGCCTTGATTTCCTTAATTTCTAGCTCAGTGACTTTGCTATTTGTTTGTAGGATTTTCCTGACCTCACAGCAGGTCAGGAAGTTCATATTTATAACCTCATTATAATCGTACTGAGTTAATTCCAATCTACCACTACTAGTGCGACACATGGTGAAAAAAAAGAAACTAAGGCATATTTGTAGTTGTAAGAAGCCTAGGGGTCCTAAGTCCAGCTAGGGTGATGGCTAATTGGGACAAAGGCCTTGACCCAGGGCAGAACCAGGATTTGATTAATTTGTGTAGAAGGAGTGTCTTCAGGATGAGTGACTGAAGTACATGGATGCTCAGAACTTGGCGGGATAGGAGGCCTGCATTCACCTCTGTAATATGCAGAAAGAAGGATATGGAGAAGGTATAACCTGCATAACATAATTAAATTAAATAAATTATTTAATAAATTAAATTCATAAATAAATTAAATTCATCAATAAATTTAATAAATTAAATTCATAAATAAATTAAATTCATAGCTGATTTTAGGGGCATTGTACTTCAGCTATGATGTGTAATTGTATGCCCTTGGAAGTCAAAGACTCTTACCTCTGGGCTGATCCCAGTCAGCAGCATGGACCATGGTTTCTCCCTCTTGCCCTGCTCACAAATATTTTTGGGAAATTATGGGAAGGGACAACATTTATCTGTCACTTTGGTTGAGACAATACACATCAACATTGTGTCTAGTCAATTTTCATTACTTAAAGCAAATTGAAGGGATTAGGAAAAGTCCTATCAAGATCTGTACATATCAATACACGGAAATAGGGCCAGTTTTAGTCACATTAGCGATAATGCTCGTCTTTAAAGAAGAGTCACCCAGGTGGTTCTCCACATTTTTGTATCATAATACTATTGATTTTTTTTTTTTTTTTGTCTTTTTGAGGCAGGGTTTCGCTATGCAGTTCAGGCTGGCCTTGAGCTCACTTTTGTAGCCCAGGCTGGTCTCGAACTCGCACCAATCCTCCTGCCTCAGCCTCCCAAGTGCTGGGATTACAGGCGTGCGCCACCACGCCCAGCCAATACTATTGATTTTTAAGTGTTGACTTTGCATCCAGTTATGCTACTGCATTAGCTTCTTATGTATTAAAGCTTTGGGGAATTCTATGTAGAGTATCATGTCTTTTGCAAAGAATAATACTTTAATTCCTTTTTTCTTACTTTTATTCCTTTTATTTTTTTCTCTTGTCCAAGTGCTCTGGCTAATGTTTCCAGAATTATTAAATAGGGGTGGTCACAAAGGGTGTCATGGTTTTGTTGCTGATTTTAGAGTGAAAGTTTTCAGACTTTTAGCATTTATTATGATGTTAGATGTTGATTGTTCACAGATGGCTTTCATGAGATTGAGATCAAGGACAACTATATTAATTTTTGTAGTTTTATCATGAATGGGTATTTGACTTTGTCAAGTGATTTTTGCTGCATGTACTGAGATTATTATGTCATTACAATGGCATAATCTTCAATTCTCTTGATACGATGTATTAATTTATTGATGTGCATATATTGAACAATTTCAGCAAGCTTGGGATGAATACTGTTTAGTCAAGAAGCATAATCTTGATGATTTGCTATGTTCCATTTTCTAGTAACTTATTGTGAATTGTTACATTTATCTTCGTTAGGGAGAGAGGCCTGGAGTTTTCTTTTCGTTCGGAGCCTTCTCAGGTTTTGGTATCAATGTAACTGTTTTGAAGAATGAATTTGGCAGTACACTTTCCTTTCGATTTTATTAAATAGTTTGAGGACTTATGACAACCCTTCTTCAAATTTCTTGTTAGAATTCATCCATAAATCTAACATGATCCAGCCTTTTTTTGTTTTGTTTTTTAATTACAGTTTTGATTTCGTTGACTGAAAGGAGTTACTTAAAGCTTTGACCTTTTTGATTCATTTTGTGCAATTATGCATGCTTTAGAAACTAGCCATTTCTTCTGTTTTTTTATGTTATCAGAGTAAAGGTTTTCAAAATAGGTATTGTTGATTATCTAGACTTCTGAAGATCTGTTGTGATTTCACTATATTTTCATTCCTAAATATATGAATTTGTGTCTTATTTCTCCTTACTTTGATAAGGTTGGCTAAGGCATTATAAATTGTGTTTAATATTTCAAAGAACAAATTCATTTATTCATTGATTCTTTGTGTGGTTTTTAGTCTTGATTACACTAGCTCTTTCTCTGACTTTGATAATTTCTTCTCTCTCACGAGCTTTGGGATTGATTTTCTTTGTTCTAGAAGTCTGCGATTCAACATTAGGTTGTTTGTCTTAGCTTGTTCTGTTTTCTTCTTTTCTTTTCTTTTTTTCTTTTTTATTTTTTTTTGCAGGAATGGGGTTCGAACTTTTGACCTTGCACTTGCCAGGCAGGCACTTGTGCCACAGAGTTATCTCCCTGGCCTTGTTCTGTTTTCTTGATATTAGAATTTACCAATAAAATTTTCCATCCTAATGCTTTTTTCATTGTGTACCGTAATTTCATGTATGTAGTATTGGAATTTTCATTTAACTTTACTGTTCAATTTCTTCTTTAATTTATGTGAGAACTACTGGTTGTTGGAGTTTTTTAAAATTTCTATGTCTTTATGGAGTTTTTGTTGTTTCTTTTGTCATTAGCTTACAATTTTATTTCAGTATGATGAGCTAATATGTATCTGACAGTGTCAGTTCACTTGTATTTACTTAGGCTTGTTCTGTGCACTAGTATTTTGTCAGTGTAGTTCCTCAATTAACATTGAGGCTTCCCAGTCAATGTTGCATCATGTCACATGATGAGTCTAGGCTAATGACACAAGGAGAGCTTACATGACTATTGTGATTATTACAGGAGCACACTGTCTGAAAAACCTAATCAGAACAAAGGCACTCTGTATTAATAGTGAACAAAGGGCAATCTATGACAATAGAGCTAAAAAAAAGATTGTTCAAAAAATGTACAAATTCCACTTGCACTGACAGTACTGAGGTCAGCTGAGCTGATAATATTAGGGACAGTATGAAAAACAGAAGAGAAAATGCCCCCCGCATCTTACACTTGTGAAGTCATGACCTCCCTCCAAGTCATGCTATGCTTGCCTTCAGAGTCTTATTAGCAACTGATCCTTCAGGAAACCTGCCAGGATAGAACACATTTTAGCTCAGAAGCAAAGTACTTTATATACACAATTCAGTGCTAACTCCCATGTTTCTCTATTATTGTTGTTATTATTAACAACAGATGCTTAGAAAACTTTGGGCTGAGCTACAGCCAGAAGTTCCATTATAGCTAAAATTTATTGTTGAAGGTCCTGAATTCAATTGCTGGTACAAAAAAAAAAAAAAACCCAAAAGTTTGCATCCTGCAGAAAAATGTCAGAAATGATCATTCGCATTAAGGAAGTGCATAACAAGTTTCTGATAATAAATATCACTAATAAATTAATATTTTGCTCTGAAAAACCATTATAAAGGGCTTATCCTATGGATCCCTTCCTCTAGCTGTTCAAGTGTGTTTTAAGCAAATTGTTGATGTATGATATTTATTTAATGTGCTAGCTGATTAAGTAGAAAATCAATATCTTAATCCAAAACAATATTCACATTTACCTCTAGGTTTGATTTTATCCTCTCCAAGTTCCTTTGATATAATTAACACCGTGCTATTACACCATGCTTAGCACATGGCAAATCACGTTTTAACTGCAAATGTGACCTTCTGTTTTTATAGTGACATGCTGTTTCCCTAACCATTCTACTATAACTTCAAGATCCCACAATCAAAATCTACTAGCTCTCCCCATATTGACATCTTGATAGTTAAGCTGGCTAAAGCACCTGCTTAGACAGACTGCAGAAGCCAGGCTGCAATACCTAGCATGCTGTGTGGGTCCAGCCCATGAGGCACACTGAGATGACTATTGAGAATGGGCGTTGTGCCATGCACCTATAACTCCACCACTCGGGAGGCTGAAAACAGGAGAATCACTAAGAGTCCTATCTACATAGTGAGACCCTGTAGACCTTGTAGACCCTGTTATAAACACACACAAAAATTGAGTTGCTGTAATGCCTTGGTAACAATGATGAATAAGGATTCTACTGTTATACTCTTGATACCATCAACAAGGGAGACAGTAATAGGTAATAGAAGCAATAATAACTATAGCAGATATTATAAGGCTATTAGGGTGGCAACAAAACATTTTGGTCTAACATTTTGTAAAGCCTTGCATATTATTTTGATACTATGTTCCTCTAGGTTCTACTCACCTCTGTTGGTAACTACAATCTGCCCTGTTTTAGAACCATAACAAAAGTAGCATTATGTTGAGACACATTGTTATAGGAAATACAATCACTACACATAAAAGGAACACTGATAATTACACTATACGAAGAAGAAATAGTTACAGATGGTGTAATATTATCCTTAAGGATGAAAAACATAGCAATGAATTGTACAGACATTTGTAAAGTTAGTTACATTGCAATCAAGATGAAAGGAATAATTGCTTGTATTGCTTGAATATTTTTCTATACAATGGAAGACAATGGAAGAAAGGCAGTCCAGCCTGCCATCATTGTCCATTAGTTTTGAAATAAACCCAGTGGGTCCATGGGTACTCTAGGCTATATTTTCATTGGAGTAAGAACAGAAGTTAAGCGCCTTGTTACTTCTGCAAAATGATCCATGCCCCAGCCACCCAGCAGAGTTGCATTAAACAGAAAATTGACATGTAATCACTCCATATGGCTTGGAAACCATTGAATTCTACTGTTTCTAACTCCAATTATTTTTCTTTGACAGGTTGGGAAGGGAGGAGGGAGCACAGTTGAAATGTCTTCTCTTGTGAGACATCTATAATGACAAACACGATAATAGTTAAATTAACTGATGTTGAACCTTTCTTTTATTGATAATACATACATGGTCGTGGCTTGATTGTGACACAGAAAGAATAAGTAGTATGCACAGTAAGGCCGAACATGAATAATCGTTAACAATAAGGACATGAATAATTGTCCACAGATGTATGAAAACACTTTGGATGTCAAAAAGGCATGAATTGGATGACAATAAACTGCCAGGTATAATTGACCTTTGTTATGCTTTGTGCCTACTTGTCTGCCCAAAGCTTCATGCAGTGATGGGCCAGGAACTTTTAGAGTTTGTGATTAATTCAAGATCCACTGGGATTATGGGTGATCCAAGGCTGGGATTATGGGTTTTAGTACTGCTGAGATTATGGGTAACAGTACTTCCTTCAGTCTAGGGCAGAAAGCCTGAATGTAATATAAAAGAGAGAGAGACAGCCTCTCTCTGATGTCACTGTTGCTGCTACTCCTCCTTTGGCTCCTTGTGCTCTTTGCTGCCACCATGAACTGGTACTCTTTGCCCTTTGCTACTCTCTGCCTTGGAGCCAGCTCAGTATCGACTGAAACCTCCAGTAACTGTAAGCTAACGAAAACTTTACTTCTTTCATTTTGAGTATCAGGTATGTGTGCCAGCAATGAGAGAAAACAACTAGGAAAGAATTTGGTACCCGAGAAGTGGGGTCATTGCTGTGACTAAACCTGACCATGTGGATTACAAGTTTTGGGAATGGCTTATGGGAAGAGAAAGGAAATGTTTTGTTTTTAAAGAAATTTTTTAATTTTATTTTTCTTGTTTCAGAACTTTTGTTTGTTTATTTATTTATTTTTATGGCCTGCTCAGCCCACCCCGAGGGCAGGACTGTCGCAGCATGTGGTGCCGGGAATTGAACCGCGGTCCCTGCAGCCGCCTAAGCTTTCCTAAGCAGGCGCTTTAGACCACTGAGCCATCCTGCCAGGCCCGAGAAAGGAAATGTTTGAAGAGGTCATCTACCTGTGAAGAGTTGGAACAGCTTTGAATGTCCTAGAGAGGGGATTCCGATCAGATCTCAGACCAGAAGACTGACAGAAAGCCTGCCTGTGAAGACCGGGCTGGGGAAGTTTCTGCTGGGAAGAAGGACTGCATTGTTGGAGTCCAGATGATTTGTGTTATGATTTGGCCTAAGGTTTGTCTGAATTTGCTCACATGCAGATACTTTGCTTTAGAGAGAGTTTAAGCATGCTAGATTGATTAATCTTTCAAAAGATATTTCAAAGCATCCAAATATTGGGTGAGTAGTATGGTTGTTACTGGGGGCTTTTAGCCATATTTATGTTGAGAATCAAGAGCAAAGTGTGCAGCAAGATGATTTAAAATATTGTGAGATTGGTCAGAAAGAAAGCACCAGGAAATCTGTGGACTGCAAAGATGGAGCTGAGAGGATCTTCATTGCTAGGAATGAACCAGAGAATCAAAAGGATGGCCTCAGGGTATCACAGGAGGTGGCAGATCTCTTCCTTTTGCAGCCTCAGAACTGCAAAGGTCAGGGACTTTACCTTCAGGAAAAAGTCAATGAACCTTATGTTCCAGAATGGTGGCAGTGGTCACACCAGTTTCTAAAATTGTGCTAGCATAGAGAATTTGCTCCTCAGAATCAGAGTCAGAGTGTTCATCAATCCAGACACTTAATCCCTACAGCCAAGACAGAAGGAATTCTGGCTATTGCTGCAGCTGGCTGCAGACCTTGGCATCATCCATGTGGCATTTGTTTTAGGCACGTTCAGAATGCAGGAGTTATGAGGTTAAGAGAGTTTCCATCTCAATTTCAGAAGGGGCCTTGGAGGCCAGGCAGTGTGCCCATGGGAGGGCAGCATGTGGAGCAGAGAGTGAGAAGCCAACTCAGTGGAAACCCCAGAAATTTGAAAAAAACAGGAATGTGGATCATCTAAGGGAAACTTCAAGGAGGGAGCAAAGCTGGCCATAAGAGGGAAGCCATGGGAGCTACCACCAAGAGTGCCATAGGGGTGTGGCTATATGCAGCTCACAACTTGACACAGATTGCTTCAAATATTCCACAAGGACCTACAGGATTTATTGTTTGTCCTGCTGAATTTAGAACTTGTGTTGGTCCCAGTGCTTGGCATTCTGTTGTGCATACCTTTTGTGTCTTTGAATGTTGATAGTATTTAACTTTTGTGATTTACAAAAACAGACTGTAAGACAAAGAGTTTGTCTTAATCTTATAGGAGACTTGGAACTTGGACTTTTCAGCAATACTGAAACTGTTGGGCCTTTGGCAATTCTTAGAGATGAACTAAAATGTCTTTTGCACAAAGGATGTGCCTGAGATTTTGGGTGTCCAGGGGCAGAATGTTATGATTTATGTCTAGTTGTCTCTCCAAAGCCTCATGCCGTTATGGGGTGGGACTTCTACAGTTTATGATTAATTCATGATCCTCAGGGATTATGGGTGATCCAGGGCTGGGATTGTGGGTCTTAGTACTGGTTAGATTATGGGCATGAGTACTTCCCCTAGCCTGAGTCAGAAAGCGTGAGTGTAATATAAAAGAGACAAAGTGTCATACTCTGTTGTCATTGTTATTACTGCTACTCTTTTGGCTTCTCTTGCTCTTTGCCTGCACCATAAACTGCTGCTTTCTGCCCCGTGCCACTGTGTCTTAGAACCAGCCAAGTATGGACTGAAATCTCCAGTAACTATGAGCTAAATAGACATTTTTCCTTCATTTTGAGTGTCAGGTATTTGTTCCAGCAATGAGAGAAGAGTACCTGAGACAACCTTATTGGCAGGAAGATTAGAAAACTGTTCTGTCATGGAAGGGCAGGTAAGAGAAACTAAATTGTAAATGATACATTTGTTGCTGGCAGAGGAAGCCTGAGCTTTGGTGAGGTGGAAATGTGATCATAAGCCCCAGATGTCACCATGCTGTAAGCCATGGAATATTTGGACATCAGAAAAAGTATTAGCTATAAAAGAATATTCCAGTGAACCTCAGCAGGATCAACTGCTGTATTAATTTCAAATAGAAAACTTGTGATGCCAATAAGTGATGAGAGAAACATAATAAAAGCAGGGACAGATAGGGGTGGCCCAATACATATGTCCCCCTATTGCTAAAACATTCCAGGGAGGGGTCAAACTGAGTTCATTCTTCCTCAGTTTCTCATATATCTAAGTTGAAGTGAATACTAAAGTAGAGATTCTTTGTCTTAGGATGACATTAACCAAGGCCTGCCATTCCCTACACAAATATATAAGAACTTAAGAGGACTATGGGCAGCCTGTGGGATTCTGGTGAGCTTCAACCCATGGGCCCAGCATGCCCAGGCTCAGAGATTTCTTGGCACCTGTTCCAACCATTTAAAAACTTAGGAGGACTCTGGGTGGGCTGAATACCATTGAATTGCATCCCTTCACACCCATAATGCAGGTGTGGAGTTGGGCTGGCACTGGTCCAACCTATTAAGAACTTAGGAGTACTCTGGATGTCCTGTGGGATCTTGGTGAATCTGGCCCACACTCAGCACCTGCACTGAAGTATTATTGACCATCAGCCAGTCACCCCACCAGTAGTGAGAGACTTGGTGAGTCCAACCCTGCTCCCCTCTATAGTGGAAACCTTACTGACCCACACCCCACTATTATTCTACCACTGCTAAGTTGGGGTGATTACTTCTCAGTATCTATTGTACCTTTCAGATTTTATTTAACCTTTCACATTGTTAGAGTAGTGAGATAATACAATGCTTACACATGCAATTTGATTTACTTTACTTATGAGTATGGTCTCTAGTTGCATCTATTTACCTATAAAAGCCTTGAGTTCATCTTTTATATAGCTGAACAATACTTCATTGAGTAAAAACAACACAATTTTAAAATCTATTCTTCAGTTGATGGGCATTCAGATTGTTTCCAAGATTTGACTATGACAAACTGTGCTGTTATAAACATGAGTGCATATATATCACTGTGTTATGAGGTTTTCAGTTCTTCTGGAAAAATATCCTGCAAGATAATAGGATTCGATGAAATTCCTAATCCTAACTTTTTGAAGATCCTCCATGCTGATATCCATAGTGATTGTGCCAGTCTACACTTTCACCAACAATGGAGAGGGGTTGCTCTTTCCCCAAAACCCTTCCAATATTTGTTATTGGTTGATTTGTTGATGATAACCATTCATATTGACATCAAATGGAAAACTCAGTGTTGTTTTAATTTGCATGTCTCACATGACCATTGATGTTGAACATTTTCTGATACATATATTTGCCATTTGTGTTTCTTCATCTGGGAAGTCTGTACTTATCTCAGATGCTTATTTTTCCTTTCTTTTTTATTTTTAAAGAAATAAAACTGAGAACTAAGACAGAAAAAATTATAAGTGGTACAGAATTTCACTTAAAAAAGTAATATGTATTGCACAGTATTTGTATTTGTTGTAATGCATACTGTTGCCTTCCAACAACTTATTTTTTCTATGCGTTCTTTTTCTATTTATTTATTTATTTATTTAGTATTAATTTTAATGCAAAGAAACAGCAATGAGACAGTTACAATAATTAATACATTGCATATTTTTGTCTTTGTAGTATTTATTCTGAATACTGGATGCAGACTTGATATCTTTTCTAAATACTATTAGTACAAAACTTTCTTCTCATTGAACTAGGAGAAAGTCGGGGTATATATGGTCCCACAGTCCATAACAGTAGTGGGCTATCAGCAGAACTTGCAATGTTGGAATTTGTCAACTTGAGCATTTTACAGCTCAGTATATTAATATGGCTTTACTTTTCATACCCCATGGTTAGATTCTGGCGGACAGTTAAGACCAAGTTAAATCAAGAACTATGTAACAAAACATATAAGTTTTTTATTTGACAGTGTCAGTCAAATCCCCTCAGGATTTACTATGAAACCATGTACAGCTGTTTGCAGATTGCTGACAGTGTCAGCCATCTGGATTAGTCACAGCCATTGCTTGGCCAATTTGTTCTCTGTGAAAGCCTGAGAGAATGCTTTTTCTCTAGGTGACTCTCCTTAGGAACACTATACATTGTCAAACCCTTTCCTCTGTAGCCCCATAATCTCTTTATACAGAAAATTTGGGACACCACTGAGTAATAGGTTGTTACAGCACAGATTCTGTTTTGTTCCCAGTCCTCACTGACCTCAAAGGACTAGGTTCAAAATATTGGTTATCCTTGTAGCCCTTATTTTTGTCTAACTTTTTGGTTTGCCAACTTAAGTTGTTAAACCTCCAGAAGAACTTAATGTCTATAACATAGGCACTTGAGCTTAACATAACTATCTTTCTGATTATCAAACATCTTAGACATAACATGGAACATATATTTTCTATCATTCATTGATATTCTAATTTTAGATCACTATAGAATGTGAAAAAAATGATTACATATTTTTACACAGAAATTTAGGAATTTAGCCATATACTAAATTGTAGTGGAGTAATCCTATGGCAGTTTTTCTTGGCTCTCATTTTCTTTTACTATTATTGTTATTATTATTATTATTATTATTATTATTATTATTATTATTCAACAAATATTTACTTGGCAGTGAGTATACAAATCATTAAAATGACATTAGAAGCAGCATGCATCTAGAAGACCAGAATGACAATCATTCCAGACATGGTTTTAATATTATATACTGCGATCCTCAGTGTAGTTGCTTACTTCACAGACATTAACATATATACTTAGTCAGGGTCATAGTTCTACAAATTAACTGCTAGTTTCAAAAACCTGATGAGGACTCTTTGGACAATTGTCTTAACCATCCTGTGTATATAAGTGTATGGTTTTGCCCCTGTAATGTTTCCTATATTTTCTCCTTGCTTTCTCTTTGCCAACAAGTTATTCATATTACCAGATTTATGCACGTAAAATTAGAATAAAAAAGAAAGATATGCATTACAATTAAGTGGAAAAGGTATAAACAACTGTGAAAAGATGATGAAACAAATTAAAGCATTAACTACTACTTTCCATAGACCAGCAGAAATGCACAGTACAGTTGTCCAAGCCATCTTGTGTACATACATAGATAAATCCCTTTCCCTCTCCTCCCCTCCTTAACTCAGTAACTCTTTTCCTTTGCATAAGCTCATTGCCTTTACCCAGTATCTACTGGACCCTTCAGGTTCCATTTTTCTCTTTCAGGTTGCCACACTAAGGAGACAGGATGATGTTTGCACATGCAGATCTTATTTATTTCAGTTGGGACTGGTTTATAGTTGCATCCATTTATTGACAAAAGACTCAAATTTATGCAGTTTTATAGGTGAGTAATACTCAATTTTATAAAAAATACAGATGTCCAATTTTGGATTCTGACTTTGAATTTTGGGGACCTGATTTATTTATCTGTATATCAAATTCTTTTTCTATGCTTGGGAAGATTCTGCACTACTTGTCTGAAAAATATTTTATATTGTTTGTGTTGACTCCTGTCCTTTGATTGAGTCTTTTTTTTCAATTCTTTTATTGTTTAAATTTAACAATGGTTATATTACATATTTTCATCATCAGATCAGTTTAGATTAACACATATAGGTATATAAGATTGATCAAACAACTAAACATTAACCTTTCTAAATCCACATTACTTTTTTTTTTCTTTTCCCCCTTTTTTTTGAAAGTTGACATATTGCATATTGTCCTCACAATCATTCTATAGAGTGCAGTGTGTGGGCATGACCCACCTCCCTATTGATGTTGCATAGAAAAAAGAATGAAAGAAAAAAAAAAGGAAAGAATAT
>PVJA010033089.1:0-23652 GCA_004027025.1 Myocastor coypus | reverse complement strand
AACCTCTCTCAAGTAGGATTTAAAAGCTTGCACTTGAAATTCTGAGGTGGTAAATGGACTGTCATTTGAAAATATAGCCAGGCGTGGTGGCTCACGCCTGTAATCCTAGCACTTGGGAGGCTGAGGCAGCAGGATTGGTGTGAGTTCGAGACCAGCCTGTGCTACGAAAGTGAGCTCAAGGCCAGCCTGAACTGCATAGTGAGACCCTGCCTCAAAAAAAGACAAATAAATAAATAAACAAACAAACAAACAAACAAAGAAAATATAAAGAGACATGAATGTTAAGCATCATTTTCTAGTTTTATCAAGTCTAGACATGATCAGAAATTAACATACAGAAGTTCAGAGCACACATAATAATATAATAGAAGAGTAGGACAATTCCTTTGAAATTTCATAAATGCCTTATTGGAATACTCCATAATTCAACTACAAATTTCATATATATTCAGTCAACTAAGATAGGTACTGTCCCATTTAATAGGTAAGGTGTTCCAGCTACTAACTGACAGAACAGGCATGGCACCAAACTCCAGTCACTGGCTCAGCACTCTGTACTATACCAGTATTAGAGTTTGGATAAGTATTCCTCAGTCTGTGTGTTGAAGGTTTGGTCTTCAGCTTTGTTGGAACTTTTAGAATGTGAAGTCCAGTGTAATGGAAGGATGTTAGGTTGTTAGGTGTGCACCCTAGAAGGGAAAGCTGAGGCCTTGGCCTCTTCTCCTCTTCTCTTTCTGCTTTCTGGCTGCCATGACTAAGTGACTTCCTCTGCCACATGCTCCCACCATGACATACTGTCTCACCAGGGCCAAGGCCAACAGGAACAAGCAACTATTCACTTGGTTCAAGGGATCTATCAACCCATGGACCAGGATACATTTCATCCCCCCTTACAATTTAATTATCATGAGTGATTTACCATACTAATAAAAAGGTAACAAAACTTTGGCATCTTTGAAAGAAAAGAGCTTCATATGAAAGCCAAAGATCTTAAAAATGGATAAATGTATTCATATAAAGAATAAGCAAATAAATCAAAGTTACCCACAATTCCACTAATCGGTTACATATTATTTTTCAAGTTAGAAAAATTGCTTAGTTACACTTCCAAAGAAAGCAAAGACAGGTTTCTAAGCAGTAGCACATACTCTTTGGATTATCAGGCATAAATTCAGATTGAAAAGACAATCAGATACAGAATTGAGACTTACCATCATCAACTGTTGTCCAGAACATCATGCCTTCACCACATGTAAAGAGGCAAAGGCCCTGAATTCCTCTGCGGTCTACTCTGTGTCTGGAGCCATCTTGCTCAATGCTTTCTATGAGTCCTCGTGCTGGGAAGAGAGGTTCAATTAATTTTACTTACTCCAAACAGCTATAGCTCTTTATGTGTTGCCCTGCCTCACCTCTAAAGGGATACTAATTGTCATGCACACTCTGAAGCCCATTTGTCTTCATTCACTCCTCCCTAACACAAATTCACAAGGATTTGCTCATGTATATTTATTAAGTTCTCAAATATATATATATATATATATATATATATATATATATATAAATATATATATATAAATATATATAAATATATATATATATTTATTAAGTTCTCAAATATATATATATATATATATATATATATATATATATATTTTTTTTTTTTTTTTTACCAAGGGGAAACTCCATGACTCTGGATCATTACATGCTATGCTATTCAGGATGGGAAAGGACTGTATTTGTGTGGAGCATGTTGGCAGAAAATGTAAACAAAAGTCTAAAATCCATTAGAAGTTATTGCTGAAGACCAGAGTGTACAACTTCACTATTTTACTTTGCCTGAAGGTCCCTCGGTTTTATGTTTAGAGTGTAGATAACAGCAGCTTACCAGAATCAGCCCAGTACAGTCGAGCCCCCGAATCTGAAAACGTCAAGCCCACAGGCACCTGGGATTTCTGCCACAGTACCTTTCTCCCACTTCCATCCATGGCAGCACATTCGATACTGGACTCATGACTCCCATCATTCCAGGGACCCAGGTCCACAAAGCACATGGCTGCAGCAGGTGGGTGCAGAACAATGGAGGCAGGGTGGGAAAGGTTTTCACTGAGCAAGACAATGGGATACTGGCCTTTTGAGGTAGCTACGTTAATACGGGGATTCTCACTGTCAATCCAATATATGTTTCCACTGAGCCAGTCCACAGCAAGGTCAATCACAGACCCCTCCACAGATATGAGCTTCCTCCATGAAAGGGTCCCAGATTCTTTAAGCTTTAAGAGCCTGATGTCACCACTGTTCAACTCAGACAGGTACAGGGCCTTTTCCTGCACAAGGTAATCCATCGATGCAAGCTGGTTCACATTAGTAAAGGGAAGCATTTTATGTTCTGGTAAAGTTGCTTGTCTTGGTAGTGTTTTGAGATTTTTCAGATAGATCTACAGGGGGAAAAATTATGTGAAGGAGTAGTACTGTTGGAATCTAATCTAATTCCACATTATAATTCTTCATCAACATAATGACTTTTAAGTTCAAATTTTCAGTACTGTTACCTTCTAAAATTAGAGATCAGTTACTTTTTCCCCTTCCTGGAGCTTTAGGCACTGAAAGTTTCTATGATACATGTTTGAAGATTTCTTCCTCCATTAAAATTCCTCCTCTTCAAGTGAGATACAACTAATTAATATCTTCCTGAAACTGAAACTAGCCTCCCACTCCAAAATATGTTTTGTCATTTTTAAATACTCAATCTGAAGTTCCTCTGAATAGCACAAGTGAGGCATGACTTACTTGTTGCGTTCTTTCATTTTATCTCCTGTAATTTACCAGAAGTTTCTTCACCAAATGTACTCCCTCTCCAGGCCAAAGCCCACACGAGTCACTTGTATTTGGAGTTACCATCCTGCAAAATCAGCAATCCTACACAACTAAACAAGAGTAAACTCAATCTGAGATCCCCAACTTGCTTGTGTTTTAGTGTACTAAGCACTTCTTAGGGCAACTGAAGTTAGATAGGGTCTTCATTTAAATTTTTTTAAAAGCCTTTACTGTAGTCATCTCAGTCATTTTATTATTGCCAAGATACTTTATTTTGATTATGATGGCACCTAGAACATGGTCATACTAAAATATAAGATGCATATGAAGAATATTCAAAGAGAAGGGCACATCCCCACTATGACTGCATGTGGAAGGTTCAAATACCCGAAGTCAGAGGTAGAACACAGAACAAGCAGGAGCATACTCAGGAAGCTTCAGGCCAGTACCTGTGTTATATCTGTGGGCAGTGCAAGGAAGACAAATGCAGACTCCTGGAAGGGGACACAGCTGAGGCCATCTTCTACAAGCAGAAAGCCAACCGGGCAACGGCAGGTGCCCGCAGACTGAGGGTTCAGGAGGCACAAATGAGAGCATCCAGTGTCCAGACAAGGATTCGAAGACCTGGGCTGTAGCACTTCATGCATTATCTGAAAGAAAACAACTATCTGCCACTATGTATTCTTGAGTCCTTAAAAATAGAGCATGCACCTTTTCCTTTTTTTCTTCCTGTCCTTTTTATGGTTAGAGTAGTGGAGCCCGGAGCCTTGTGCACGTTCAGCATATCCTGTACCACTGAACTACATCCTTGCCCAAAGTGACTTTTTAAAAAATCTATAGATAGACATTGCTAAGGTTAATATAACACACACACACACACACACACACACACACACACACACACACACACACACATGCTGGCTTTTTAGGTAGAACTAGGAAGACATTTTAAAGAGAACACTGAACACCTTGAGTCCATAGGGCTGTCCAGAACGCTTGATGAGGACAGCTCGGTTCTTGCCTGTCATCTTCTGCACACGCTGAACTGTTCTTGTCTTCATCTCAGACCAGAAGACTTCATCTTCAAACACAGTGACTGAAAAGGGGTTCTTGATTTGTGTTAGCTGCAACATCTAAAGTGTAAAGATGAGCTTTCTAGGATCAGTTCTATATAAGACATATGACATTATAAACAAGCCTCATATCAAAAGGACACTTACACGAATGCCAGTACCATCTAGGTTGGCAGAACCAATGCTGTGAAATTTATCATCAGACCAAAATATCTTCCAACTTAACTGGTCAAGAGCTATGCTAGTTGGCCGTCCAAGACCTTGGTCAATGAGTATTTTCCGGTTGCTTCCATCCATTCCAGCTTTCTCTATGTGAGGTTCTTCTCCAATTTCAGACCAGTACATTAATCTATGTGAATAAAAGCCAGGTTTAAGATAATGCATTGCCTTGCAGTATATCAATGCACTTCTTACAATACTCATTGATAGTGCACTGATTTTTTTTTTCTGCAAATTTAGGTGTAATTTAAGTGTAATTGTATAGTAATAAAAGAAAGTTTTCCTTGAAATTGCATGTTGATGGTTCTTTGATCTTTTAAAAGCAAACTATCTATTAGGACAGTTGTATGAAAAATCTGGGAGCTCCCTAGTTTCTATCCTGGAAAATATCCAGGAAATATATGAACCTAGAAAATATGTTAGTACCATGAGCAGATGGTATCTCAGACTTCATTATTAACAATAGGCTAGTGGTTGTATCAAAAACTGCTGTTAATTTTCTGGTTTATGTATGTCTAGTTGGAGATATTCAAAATGTGGGAAAGAAAAGAGAGACCCAATACGTACCCTTTGTATCCTGGGTCTTCTGTTTCTTTGGATATTCCTATCACCATCCCAGTAAAGGAATGGGAATGTTAACTTTCAGTTCTTTGCCATTGCAAAGAGTAATGATTCTAGGCAGAGCAACCCATGGTTAACTCAGATTTGGATTATTGTTAATTAAGTACTCCTCCCAGTTACTCCCCTTAGCTGCCATTTTAAAGCCCACTAGAGGTATGTTAGTTTATTTTAGCAGAAGAAAGTTCAGATGAACTGCCAAATGAGCCCACATGTACATCTCGTTATATCAAAATGAAGAATTCTTTCTAGCAGATTTTAAGATTTTCATGTATATAGTTGACCCACATAATCATAAAATCTAATATAAAATAAAATTTCCTATTCCCTCATTCTGTGTTAAGGGAACAGATGCAAAGTGGAACTATAGAAGAGTAACCAACTTAAAGGTCTTGGCCAGGAAACCAGGCACCCATCTTACCCATTTGGAGGATCCAAAGCCAAAGCCTGGGGTTGAGTCAAGTCGTCATCCAGGACAACTGTGTACTCAGATTTCCCTCTCCAAACAGTAGTTAATGGAATCGCCAAAATCTGACCAGCTATCCCATCGGTCCAGTACAGATTCCTCGCAATCCAGTCAACTGCTATACAGTCTGACTTTATCCCTGAAGAAATCATTCAACATGTGTATTATGGTGTTATGGTTTATGTCTAGTTTCCCCACAGAGCCTCATGCAATCATGGGGCGGTGATTTCTAGAGTTTGAGACTTGACTCATGATCCACTGGGATTATATGTTCTAGTACTGATGGAATTATGGGTCTGAGTATTTCTGGGATTATGCGTGTAGCCTAAGGTGGATAGGCTGAGGCAGACAGCCTGAATATAATATAAAGAGAGAGAGAGAGAGAGACAGAGAGGCAGATGCTTGCTGCTGCTTTGCTTCCCTGATTTGTCGGTTGCCTCAGTCAACATTTTGTTGCTGTTCTGCCACCATGAACTACTGGTCTCTGCCCTGTGCCTCTCTGCCTTGGATCCAGCCAAGTATGGACTGAAACCTCCAGTAACTATGAGCTAAATAAACCTTTCCTTCCTTTATTTTGCATGTTGGGTATTTGTCCCAGCAACAAGTAAAGAGTAACTAAGACATATGGTAAATTATAACATTAGTAGATATATATGCCATGTTAATTCATTTTCCTACTGGTATATGCATCTCCAGTATAGAAATTTTCTTTAAAATGTTCAAAGAACTATTGCAGAAGAAGATAATCATTAGAAATACTAGTCACTGATAGTTTGGCAGATTCCATTGTCTATTGAGGTGACAATGCATCTTTGCAATCAGCAACTTCTGGCTACCAAGTCTTTGTCCCTTTTTGCTAAGGAGATAGCTAAAGTGATAGCTTGGTAGAATCACTTGTTGAGTGAATTGCCAATACCTCTTACCAACTAGCAAGTTTGCTCTTTTGGTAAGGGAACTATAACCAAGCCAGTATTTGGAATGTTAATGGCTATTCATTTTCTTATTTACACAATATGCATTTCGTGAAGGGAGCATGAATGCCCTACTATGGGGCTTACCTTTTACCACAGTGCCTTTCTTTGTCATGTCCATACTTATCCACTGTATACTTTCTGCATTGAAATCTGCCCAAAAGACTTTCTGATCCACTAAGTCATAGTCAACAGAGAAAATAATGAGGTTCTTGTCTATAGCTGCAAGAATATCTTCTTTCAAGCTTCTCAATCCATAGAGAAATAAGTTAGATTGAATTGCAACAAGCATGAGTGGTTCAGTCCCTATGAAATAAGAATTGTTTTCAATACGCCATTGAAAGAGTTTGAAAAGTGAATCCGGGGCTAGTTAGAAACCTAAGAGCACCATATGGTTCCTCTCCAATTGCAAAAGCTAAGACACCAGCTGCCCTGTACCAAAGGAGCTCTCATCATGAACAGTTAGAATAATAATGAACTTAAAAGATACTCAGGGGATATAAAGAACTAATAGCTTAAACTGAAAATTTCTCACATTTCTAACTAAATACTTTGGGAGCAGGTGTGTAGGAAGAAATGCTTCATAGGACTGATAAGGTTGAGCCACAGATATAGGGACCAGAGTTATGGTCTTGTTACAGTAATAATTTATTAGTAGATAGTTTGAAAGTATCATACAGTGTCAACTAGAAGGTACAAAATGATGGCATAGGTGATAGGTTAGGCTGTTCCTAAGAGCAAATAAACAGGAGACCTGATGAAAAGAGATTCAGATAAATGCTCCTAGAAGTTTTAAAGCTAGTGATCCAGAATTCAGAAGATATCCCCCATTCCAGTTTACCTGTTGCTTTACAAGTATGGGAGTCAGGCTCCAGAGCGTAGCCAGGGTAACAGGTGCAGATGTACGATCCCTTGGTATTGACACAGCTGTGACTGCAAGGCCGACCGCCAGACCCCTGGCACTCATCCACATCTGCACAGATCCTGCCACTGCTTTCCAGCTCAAAGCCTGGCTTACAGGCACAGACCTGTTGGGTGTGAGAAGGCACTGAGACTTTCTGAAGACAGAGCCATAGTCATTTAAAAAGTGGTAGGAAAGGGGATGGACTTATGATAAAGAGCACATGGTGACATCTTCCATTTTGCCAAGTAGTTGTCAGCTATCCTCAGAACCAATCTATTTTAAATATAGCTGTTTCTCTTTGCCTCAGCTATCTTGCCATACCCTTTGCATCCTGAGTCCAGTTTTCTTTTAGTTGTCCAGTAGAATCAAGTCCGCTGTGTTCGGCCAACTAAAAATATTTCCAGGAATGGGGTGTTTGCACTTCAAGGGCAGGTCATATTCCAAATATTCATGATAGGGATTGTTTTCAAGTAGTCAATTTCTTAAACTGCAACCTCATGAGGTTGTTTGACTCTTAGGACAAAATTTCATGTTAATCCTCTGGTCTCACACAGAGCTGAAATGAGTTAGGCTGAGTGGCAGAGTTTCAGAAGATGCAAACAGTGAGGAGATGGACAGGACTTACTAGGAGGAAGGAAAGGCTCAGGGACATCAGTGAGCTGTTGGGATGGCCCTGCCTTGTTATGGTTTGTGTCTAGTTGACCTCACAAAACCTCATGCAGTCATGGGGCGGGGACTTCTAGAGTTTGAGATTAATTAATGATTCACTGGAGTTATCTGTCTTAGTACTGCTAGGATTATGGATTTTAGTACTGTTGGGATTATGGGCGTGATCTGAGGTGGATAGACTGGGAAAGAGCCTGACTGCATTATAAGACAGACAGAGAGACAGATTCTCTCTGTTGCTCTCTGTTGCCCTGGTTGGTCGGGTTGCCTCTGTTTCCATTTGTTCCTGTCCCACCACCATGAACTGGATGTTCTTTGCCCAGTTCCACTCAGCCTTGAAGCCAAACCAAGTTTATGGTTGCCAGAGAACAGTAGCTGAAGCAACTCACAGGCCCAGCTGGGGATGGATAGCAGGCATGAGGACACTGGCCTGGGCTGCACGCTGAGAGCTGGCACCTGCCTCCTTCATCTGAGCCATCAGCACAGTCCTTCCTCCCATCGCACACCAAGCTGAAGTTGAGGCAAGTAGAGGTGCCACACTGGAACTCCGAAGCCCGGCACTTCTGAGTAGGACCTGCAGGGGATGTCTCTCCACTTAGCATCTTGTACTCTGCCTCCCAGACATCCCTCCCCAGCAAGGCTTCCCTGGAGAGCTATCAAGATAATTTTATCTGGAAATAAGTAATGGGTTTGGGCTGCAGCTTCTCAGATCAGGTCAGCACCAGGGCCTCCTTACTTACATTCAGCCTCATCACTGCCATCCCTGCAGTCCCTCTCCCCATCACAGTGCCAGAAGTCAGGCACACACTGGTCTCGGCTGGCACAGGCCCACTGCCTTGGGCTACACTGGAGTACTTCGGGGTCACAGTCCTGAGAAGATAGAAGACAGTCAGCATCTGCTGCCTCTGGGCCCAGGCAGCAAGGGCTATCGAAGGAGGCCAGTGGTAGCTGGCTGCTGTCAAGTCTCTTGCAAGGAAGCTCCTCACAAGCTCCACGGAAACTGCGAACTCAGAAGTGACACAAATTATGAGAAATTCTTGCTATAGCTAGAGTACAGACCTAAGTTTCTGTGAGGATTCCAGTATGCAAACCTGAGCAGAAAGTGGGAGGAAACATCTTATTTTGTCTAATTGATCTCAATTTCATTTAGAAAACCCAAACAATGGAATATGTTCTTACTACCTGCTCTAGTCCATAAAATCGACAGCATAACCCGCATCTCCTGTGAGTTGTCTCCTCAGAAGGAGGGGGAGCCTCTGTGTGCTAGCTAGTCTGCAGAGGCTTCACATAGCTTCTCAGTGCCTCAGGAGGCTGAGGCAGGTCCTAGGCCCACCTTACTGTGAGGAAATAGAACCCTCACATGTGCTTGCTGAAGGTCACATGAGATCAGTAGATTCCTGTCCAGGTTGTACTGTACACAGTCTTAGAGCACAGTAAACTTCATGGTGACTACTAAGCAAAGTTAGTGGCAGGAGTGTTTATTTCTCCAGTATAAACTTCTAGGTAAGGAAAAGTCATCCTATCTGATACTTGCAAATCTACAATATAAATACTATGTTTAGAAGTTTTGTTTTATTTATTTATTTATTTATTTATTTATTTATTTATTTATTTTTATTTGGTACAGGGTCTCACTGTGTAGTTTGGACTCATAGTGATCTTCCTGTCTTATCCTCCCCAGAACTGAGATTATAGGCATGTGTCACCATGCCTGGACTTGGTGGCTAGCTCAGTATGCCCTAGGATGGGACTGGCACAGGAAATAAACCCCGATCCTTGCACTTGCCTAAGCAGGCACTTAGTCTGCTGAACTATCTTGCTAGCCTTTTCTTTTCTTTTTTTTTTTTTTTTTAGAAGTTTGATTTTTAACATTCTCTTGTTAATGCTTTGGATACTTTGATGAACTCATTACGTTCTGATTAAGGAGAACTTCTCTCTTAAATTTTCCTGAGTTTTCTGTAGAAAGCATGTGTTACTGCTATGATTAGAAATGTGCAGTCTGTTCCTGATATCCACAGATTCCAGTGAATCCAGATTTGCATTTAACTGCATGCAAATAAAAAAGTACTCAATGCAACTATATTGAACATGAATCAAACTTTTTGCATGATTCTCTAAACACAATATAGTAACTACTTATATAATGTGTGCTTTATATTAGATATTGGAAGTAGTCTAGAGAAGACTTAGCATATGCATTACAATCAAATATTTCATAGCCTAGTTCATATGTGGGACCATATTTGTATCTCGAGAGTTTCCTGAACAGGTTCCCTATAGAAGCTGAAGTGCAGTGGTATCCTCATATTTTTCTGAAAAAAAGACTGTACTACCTTTTCATCACTTCCATCTTTGCAGTCTAGGTCATGGTCACATGTCCACTCTACTAGTATACACTCTCCACTGCTGTGGCACTTCACCTCCCCTGCTGGGCACTGCAGGGGCCAAGCAGCAGGACAGCCTTCTTCGTCCGAGTGGTCCACACAGTCTGGGCTCCCATCACAGTGCAGAGAGGAGGAAATGCACTGGCCACTCTTACATCTAAATTCAGATGTGCTACAGTTCTCAGGAACTGGAAAAAATAAAGCTTAAGGTAAGAATTCAACCAGATACAAAGCAATCTATCTATCTATCTATCTATCTATCTATCTATCTATCTATCTATCTATCTACTTTTGCAGAACTGGGAATTGAACTCAGGTCCTTGCGTTTTCCAGGCAACTGCTTATTCTACTGAGCCAGTTCCCCAGCCCCTACAAAGCAATTCAGAGACAAATAAAATGATTTGAAGAGTCCCCTGCTTCTGCTATTGCTGTGGAAATAATCTGCAGTAGGTGTGGCACAAGAGTGGTTCAAGCTGAATTAGACTGGAGGTGAAATACTGATGGACCCTTTCCCCAAGCAGAAGCTGCCCCTGAATCCCCTTTTGTTTCAGAAAAGAAATGCTGAGAAACGAAGATGAAAGAGCATGTAGAAGAACTCTGGGAGAAAAATGCAGTGTAAGGATTCTTCTCTAGGCCCTTCATTTCATGTACAAAAAAAAAAAAAAGAAAAAGAAATTTCCCACAACATGTAAATATTCTCTAATTGATCTTCTTACACTCAGCAGCTATGGCTAGATATTGCTTGATTAGGTTTAAGAGAAAGAACCAGGCCCTATGGAAAATTGTAATTATGTATTAATATGTAAATGATGCTCGAGTCTTCCTAATAGTCCACACGCAGTTATGGCTTTGGCAACGCAATTGTCTCCACCCAAAGCTATCACGATGCTTCACCTAGCACGCTTATTTCACACTTCAGTTCTCATAATTCTTTCTTCTACCCTCATCCCACGGATGATGAAAGTCTTTAAAACATGTTATTGGTAAGAATAAAAATGATGACTATCTGCCCCATAAAAATGAAGGGAAGTAGTGTCACCTGGAAAGACCTAGAATCAAAACTTTCATCTTCTGGGCTGTAGATTTTAGCTCAACAAAAAATAATTACAAGAAGTAGCATTTTGTGGCTGAGAGATGTTCACTATCACCTCTATAATTCCCCCAACTCAAATCCTCTCATCTTATTCTGTCACTTCTGTAATAAGCACAATCAACTCTCACTATTTGTGGCTTCAGTATTTACACATTAAACTACTTGCTAACTGCTAAGTCAGTGCTTCAATACCTTCATGGTCATTTGCAGATATGAGCATTAAAAAAAATCTGCATCACCCAATTTGCGTTCCTAGCAGTGACTCCACAGGTCAACTTTCTGCCTTCTTAAACAAGTCTGAAATTGTAAACAAGTGTTCATTTGGCAGTGTATTTCACATTTGCTCACATTTGGTGACTTTGCTATTTAAAGTTCCTCAAGGACCATGCTATACCACTTCTAGTATTCCCAGGCACTAGAAGGCTGAGATGTGTCTTCTGAAGAAAGAACTTGTGCTAGCTAGGTTTCCTGAAGGCCTGGACTATACTGCTGTGAGTTGTGAGTTTAGCGGTAATGAATCAGTACTATAAATTATGACATCTTCAAAGAGAAACACAAAACAAAGTTGTACATCCAGTGATTGATGAAAATATTGTGATCAGTGGCTCAAAGGAACCCAACCTCATATTTTTCCCTCTAGTGATGTTTTAGCACATGATAATTCAGATACAAAACTCTGTAGAATGTAACTACTGCAAATAAGAATAATCAACTGTTACACAGTTTATAAGAATCATGGAAACCACCACATAACTTACTACATCCTTGTTCATCGGTCTTGTCAGAGCAATCTAGGTTCCCATCACACAGCCAGCTCTTGGGAATACAGCGAGTCTTTTCATCACAGCGAAGAGAACAGTCCTCAGTGGGTTTCCAGCAGGCCATCTCGTCAGACCCATCAGGGCACTGCGGTGCCCCATCACAGTGGTATTTCCCCTCTATGCACCTACTTCCATCCAGACACTGGAAAACTCCTGCAGTGGGAAGGACAAAGGCTAGTATCCTTCATAAAATGTTCAAAACTGGGTAGACACACTTCTGTCCTGGAATTTGAGGTGTAATTCAAATTTATTTTATCTGAGTTCTAATATCTAATTGATCCATATGTAGTGTCTAATGATATGCTTGGGTCAGTCAAGTCAGTGAACTAATCCTGGGCATGTAAGGAAGCCCTGTTTGTCTCATTACAATGATGCCATTAGACCACTACAAATTCTTACATAGGAACCACTTGGGGTATGACTTGAAGGTAATGAAACAGGTGTTGAGAGAACCAGGATCCTGACAGATGATGGCTTTCATCTATGGCAATATGTCTAGGAAAAGCTGGTATGATTAGAATTAAGAAAATGCTCTGACAGCTCATACCATCCTTTCAGAGCTTAGTGGGATAAGTGGCACAGAAGACTGAGGACAGGATAGGGTAGTAGACCTGTCCTGTAGCAGATCTGCGAGCAGCTCTCCTCATCTGAGTCATCTTGACAGTCATCCTCCCCATCCCAAAGGGACTCCAGGGCGATGCACTTCTCCCTTTCATGACAGGGCATGGAGGAAGAATCAAGTGCAAAGCAGAGGTGGTGCAGGAAGGGCAGCTGGGCTGCTCCTCCAACCTCAGGACCTAGAGCACAGTTGTCCCAGTGGGTCAGGCCATGTGCCCTGCCAAGCGATGCTCTCTTGCTTGCCCTCACTGTGGAAAGCTGTGCAGCACCTGAGGACCAACGCTGATGCTCTTCATAGAGCAGTGAGACTGATACACAGCTTCCATCCTTAGATTAAGTGTACTTTGTAATTAGGGCAAATTGTCCTCTTTTCAGCCTGCAAACTTAATTTTAATTTTTTTCACTCTCTTATGTTCTATACCAGTCTGGGAAATGAAAAGTGCAGTTATTCACTGCAGGTGAACATTTTAGTCATTGACAGACTGCAAAAGCCTCAAGCTTATCTTTATAGCTGAGTGAATACTTCATTATATAAAGATATCATGTCTTTTCTATCCATTACTCAGTTGATGGGCATTTTGGGTTATTTCCAAAACTTAGCTATGGCGAATTGTGCTGCTATAAACATGGGTGCACATATATCACTGTGGTATGATGTTTTCAGATATTTGGGGGGTCTGGGAGGGAAATATACCCAGGAGGAAATAGCTGGGTTGAATGGGACTTCTTTATTTTTGGGGTTTAAAAATTAATTAATTTATTTATTTATTTATTTATTTATTTATTTATTTGGTAGAGGGTCTTGGTACACAGCTTGGACTTGTAGTGATCATCCTGTCTCAGCCTCCCCAGTGCTGAGATTACAGGCATGCCCCACCATACCTACTTTCAGTGGCTAGCATGGCATACTAAGGATTGACACCGGGCTTTGCACTTGCCAGGCAGGTGTTTATACCACTGAGGTATCTATCCTAGTTTTTTGAGGCATCTTCATCTGATTTCCATAAAGGTTGTACCAGTTTGCTCTTCTACCAACAGTACAGAAGCATTCCTTTTTTCCCTACAACCTCTCCATCCTTGTTATTGGTCGATTTCTTCATGATAGATATGCTTTCTGGGGTGAAATGGGACCTCAGTGTTTTTGTTTCTTCCCTCTTTAAAAAAAAAAAAAAGAAAAAGAAAAAAGAAGAGTTTACACAAATGAAAGTAGTCCCGTAAGATTACAAAACAACTGAATTTTTTTATCACCTGTGACATCAGTGTCATCAGCACTGGATACAATGAGTTTGTCATGTGTTTGTGGTAGTACTGGTGTAAATAAACCTACAGTGTTCTGAGTCATATATAACCATAGCACGTACAGTTATGTATAGTAATGACCCATACCATCCATGTTCATAGATCCATGATGAGGTCATCTCACCACACATTTCTTAGAATATATCCCTATTACTAAGACACATGAGTATCCCTCTGGCTTCCTGCTAGAACACCCTGTGGCCTAGCACCAAGGTCAGAATAAAGTAGGCATTTATTTGCTGAGATGCATAAATTACACCACTGAAGTCATCAATTAGTAGTCCTCCGAAGCTATGGTAGCAAGTGCACAGATTTGTTACACTAATTAAAACTGGAATCGTTACAGAAAAGCTAATTGCATTTACAAACTTTACTTGCATATAAAAAATAAATCTTCACGTCTGATGTTTCATAGCCTTAAGGTCAGGTTAAACCAACCAAAAAGTAAGGCAGTATGGATAGAAGAGGACAATAAGACAGTACGGGAGCAGATACATCGCAGGGATGACTCTGGCCTTTGGCTTCTGTTCCTCCATTGGACATCAGCTCGGTCTGCTAGCAAGGCCCCAATGGTATTTATGATATGAGCTTTTCTTCTTCTACCTCCTGAGCAAGGAACAGTGTTCTTGGCACTATGTCAAATATTTACATAGAAATAAAAAGGTAAACCACTTTAAAACAGAATTATATGAAAAACCTTGACACAACTTCAAGAAAAGTAAGTAAAAGTGGTGTGCTTCTCAGTATAGGACGTGCATCCTTAATCCAAAATTCAGAAACCTAAATGCTCCAAAACCTAAAATTATCTGAGTGTCAAAGTGATGGCATAAGTAAAAAATTCTATGCCTGACCTCTTGTGACACAGCTCACAGTGAAGATGCAGGAGCACTAGAAATGTTATATAACATAACCTTCAGTCTAGGTACATAAAGTATATGTAAAATATAAGTAAACTGTACACTTAGACTTGGGTTCTTCTGCCAGGAAGGTCATTATGTATATGAAAATATATTTACTCAAAAATGTTAAAGAAATCCAAAATCTAAAACATTCTTCCTAAGCATTTCACATAGGAGATACTCAGCCTACAAAATGTTATTTGCTATGAATTCCACTGGAGGGGTGATCGTTTGGAAAATCAGTGTGGGAAGCTGGCTAAGTGCAAGTTAAACGGATTTTTCTACTGGCAGATGAAAAGCCGTGAATATGCTAATGTTAAAGATGATTTCAAAAATGAAAAATGGTGTGCAAACTTCTTTGAATAATGCTGAGCCACACATCATTTAACAACTTTGAGAAATGTGTTATATTTCTTTTTATTTCTAGAATATGGAAAAGCTAGGGAGATGGTGTCCTATTTGTGACTTGGGACAACTGCCAAACACAAATACAGTACTCAGGATGTTATCCAAAGGAAAGACAGATGAAGTGTATATCAAAAAATAACCTGACAAAGGAATACTCGCCTGGCACTTCCTGGTTCTCTGCCAAGATGACCATTTTCCTTATATGTGGCTCCTTCAGCATGGAGAAGGGCTCCAGGGTCTTCCTGTTCCAGAGCACGAGAGCTGCCTTATCCATGGTCACCAGGTAGGGTGTGTGGGCTGCTATAAGCCCATTGCTCCATGATTTGTTCAAAGAGCATGTTCTATTTTTTAGGAGACTGAGACTTTGCAACCCTGAGGAAGAATCAAAGTCTTAGAAGATGAGGCTAAACAGGGGAACTGGGACCATAAGATGTGTGGTACTGAAGTACTACCTGATTAAGGATCAAAAACCCAAAACTAAACAAAGCTCACACTGTTGCTATCAAGCTTTGTAGGTTTTAGTTGTACATGGAAAGACAGCTCAATGACGTGTTTCAAACTCCAGAACAGAAAAAGGCTTTGGTCTGCCTTGAGGGCAAGGGGGAGATGATTTTGCTGCCTTCATCTCTATCGCCAGCATCTTCTGCCAGTCCTAAAGGATGGCCTCTGGATCACAAGGTGCTCTAAATCACCTACAGAGTGGCATGCATCTGCTGTCACGTTACCCTCTTGTGCCGCTTCTGCTATGGCAGTTTGCTTCCATTACTTCTATGTGCAGAGGTAGAAACAAATTCTGAACTTAAGAAACACTATTAAGAATATTTTAAAACATGGTTAGGTGTTCTATTTCTTGGGTTTTTCATCTTTTAAATCCCCAACACAGACCTTCGGATAAGAGATGAGTTTGAGGTATGTGACTTGTCCAGGCTGTCACCGTTAAAATTAGAGTGAAAGACTATACTAACTAGTTCTTAGAATGCTTGGAGTAACTGAAAGAGAAGGTTTTGAATGTTTTCACCAAAAAATATTAAAACTGGCACAGGCTGGATATGACATATTTGCTAACTGCCCTGATTTGGTCATCACACACACCCATGCCAAAGCACCACAATGTGCTTCACAAATATGTACAGTGTGTGTGGAGCAGAACAAAGTTTCTTAAGCATACCCAAAAATAGCAGTAATAAAAATATAGAAACTTAAAATGAAGGACAACAAGCATTATACCCTTCAGGACAAGTTTGGAGATGTTCACCCTTTGCATCTCCTCCCACCAGACTGTCTGCACAGTACTCACCCAGCCTCTTGCTGGTCCAGAGGATGCTGGCTGAGCTGAGGTCTAAGGCCATCTGGATGTCTGCTGTCCAGGCACCTCTCCAGACTGTCTGTCTGTTTTGGCCATCGAGAGTCATACTTTGCAAGTGGCTGCTATTCTCCACCCAGTAGAGTGTCCTCCTGGGCCAGTCAAGAAGCAGCTGCAGTATAATGCCACCTGTGCTATAGAGGAATTTTGTGCCCACCCTAGAAATTGTGATCTTCCAAATGGCACTTCGGTCACAGGGCAGCCAGTACACATTCCCTGTTGGTATGTCCACATTTGCTGAGCAGACTGAGGAGGAAAAGTAACTCCATTACAAAGAGCTTTCAAGTATATTCCTGGACTGACTCAAATTCTGGGCCAAGGAAAGAAGGGAGATGGGGAGGTCAAGGATTTAAAAGTCTGTCCTCCCAAGCCAATGGTTCTTTTTCATGTCATAAGCCTTGTTGGAACTACTCTGATTTGGGTGTCTTATCACCAGACCTCACTTGATAACAAAGGCAACATTCATTCCTTGCCTTAGGTAGGTCAGATGTCCAAGCAGCAAAGCCTGTGCTTGAATGAAGGTCTCTAACTTCAGATTCACATTTCATTTTCCCATAGGTTAAGTATGAAAATCAATTGCATATTAAATGACTAGAATTGAAATTGATGTCAGAAAGCAAGGACTGGGTTAGAGACACCACTGCAGTGGTACGGAAGACCACTGAAGGAGTATGGACTGTGGTGAAGAAACCTACAAGATGCAGATATGATAGGAATCAAGTATACAAAAGCCACAAAGTGTTCACTTTCAAAGGTGAATAACTGAATTAGGCATTGATCTTCCCGAAGCTCTTCTTATCACTAACTAGCAGGTCTAAAGTAGGAACTGAGCTATTCTGAAATATGATCTAGGATAAATGTTGAGAGCAACGTCAGAAAGCCTCGTGCAAAACCCTGTTCTATCATGAGGTTTTGGTTAATTTCTATGCCTCACTTTTCTTAGAAGTATGATGGGGACAGCACTTCTCCTCCAAGGTTTTTATGAGAATGAAGGGTGACAGCATACAACATGCTTGGAGCAGCGTCTGCTATTTCACAGCAGGTATTGAAGTTTACTTATACAAGCACACAACAGTTAAGTTCAGGAGTTCTGTAGGATGACTGGTCAATGTGAAACTTCAGTTATATAAATTTGTTAAGAGTAATGAGAGAGAGAGAGAGAGAGAGAGAGAGATTTACACATGCAAACACATTGAGCACACCTGCACTTTGACTGCAACCCACCACATGCTGCCAGAGCTGAGATTTTTCTACTGTATCATACAGCACTCAAATGCTTTTGGATTTCATGACACTTTGAGTTTCAGATTTTTGGGTTACAGCAGCCAACCTATATGTCTACTATTGTTTATTTATACCAACTGTGTCTATATGGTGGAGATGCTATATGCAGGTTTGCCACCACGAATCCTTTCTCAGCTGCACAGTCAACAATGTCTTACTGCATATCAAAATCTGTGTTTGTGGGAGCTTTTACACCACGAATGTTGCAAGCACTATAAATCAGGGTTCAATTTTTTCCTTAAATTTTGTTCATAGAATTGCCCATGGGCCAGCTAAATCTGGCCTAGTGCTTTTTTCTGCAGGTAGCTTTTAGTGCAATGTAACCAATCACACATTATGGCTTCTTTCATGATACAGTGGCAGAGTGTGGACCAAGCCTAAAATATTAACTGCCAGGTGCTTTGCACAAAATATTTGCTAGTCCCTTATAGGATAGATTTAAGAAAATGACAAAGTATTAATAATTCAGATTACTCTTATCTGTGCCATACTTATAACCACTGAACTTTAAATACTACAAAAATTGAGATCATTTTCTAATACTTGAATTTATTATCCCTCTCAGCATATAAGTCATGCTGTTGATGAACTAATTCCAATAATTTTTCACTGCTTCACTTTTGTCTCATTTGCTTTTAGAACCAAAATATCAACCTACATTTAAGTAAAAACTGTTCTCAACTATGCCTTTACATAATCAGATATTATGCAAGCATTTATTCAAAGATTGTTAAATCTAGCTTGAATTGCAACCATAGACTGGCTTCCAATCCAAGAATTCAATATAAAAAGCATCCTGTTAAAATCAGTTAAAATAACAATGTAGAAATTTACAGCAAAGAACATCATACCTTTTGCTGCTTGTATAATAGTAAGCTTTATTATAAACATATTTTGGTGAATATATACACACTCCTCACCCTAGAAAGCTAGTTATTAAGCTTTTTCTAGCACATAATTCAATATTGTCACAATAGCTCAAGTGTTAATTATGAGGGAAGTAAAGGAAGAGACAAAGTGTAAAATAGGGCATAGTTGCAGATAGACATGCCCCAACACACAGGGCTTAATTTAGGGTGCTCTAAATTCTTCCTGTTAATGGATGCTAGAGTTGAAGCATTTCTGGACTATTCCTCACGTGTTCATGAGAAGGAAATTCCATAAAATTATGCTTTGTAATCTCCTCATATCTGTAGATGTTCTCCTGTTCAAGAAAGGAGAAATTCCATGAGGCTGACAACTTACTAAGGATGGACTGGCCGTTTGTGTCCAGCCCTTGTCTCTCCTTCTACCATCCATGGGAATGTGTACTTAGCTCTGGAATTATGGTCAGCCCTGGCCTCCTGCAGGTCTGAGGTTGAAAGCCCGGTTGCTAGGATCACAGAATGTTCTTTGAGCCATGCTACAATGGTTCCTACAGACACACTAATCTTTCTAAGACAGAATTTTGAGGCCCTACCATTTTTGCATAGGAATTTAACATATTTTTTAGCTTTGATTGTTCATGAGGACAAGATTAATACAAGCAAGAGAAAGCACTAACACTAATACATTCTGATGTAAAGCTAAGTTGAAAGCTACAAGCTCATAGGTTGTAAGCAAACTGTACCATCTATGAACAGGTCTAGACAGCAGAGTTGATGCTACAATTCCTGCATAACAAGCTGTGCTGCCTCTGTCTGGAATTTAGCCATTGTTAAAGTTTGGATCTCAAAAATTTCCCAAAGGTGCATGTGTTAAAGTTGAGTGCTCAGTTCAGCATTTCTGGGAGGTGGTGGACTTTTTAGAGGTGGGGCTTAGTGAAAGGTCTTTAGGTCATGGGGGGGGGGGGTCCTTGATGGGGATTGTGAGACTCCAGCCTCTTCCTCCTCTCTTTTTCTCTTTGGGCCTGAAGTGAGAGTTTTGCTCTACTGTTGACTCCTACCCTTGTCATTCAGCACCTCCATCAGAGGCCTAAGGGCAAAGAATCTACCTGCACAGAACTTGTAAAATCCCAAGCCAAAATAAAGTTTTTATTTATTTGTTTAACATTCTCTTTATATGCTGATTATCTCAAGTAGGTTTACACTAATAGAAAGCCACAGGGTCTCCATTCTCTATAAGAGCCAGCTCAGATGAAAATGTCAGTCTCCTGTAATCCTTGATATGATAGTTGGGATACAGAAACCAATTAGTCAGATAGCACACTGGGAGCAGGCAGCATTTTAATTAAGTGGGAAGATAGTCACGTGAAGGATTCCTGAGGCAGCCATCAGATACATGCAAAGATCACTGCCCATTTTAGTTCCTCTCAACTCTTTCCTAGGTCAAGATTGGAAGCTTCAATGTGCCAGTCATTGTGCTGGGCACAGGACACTGTGTGGGTGGCATTACCCTGAAGGAGGCCCCAGGGACATTTTAGTGCAGTGCTTGCAGGAAAGTCTATCCTTGGCATTAGGCACAGCACCCAGAGTACAGATATTCAGAAAACCAACTATTCACCCCTAACTCATCTCAGTTTGCCTTTGAAAAGTAACTGTTTACATTGAGCCAGAGTATAGGAAACTTGAAAGCGGGTGTGGCATTTGGGAGTGTGGGAGGGAAGAGAAAGTATGTATTACAATATTAAAATATCTCTCTGGTTCTCCAAATCTGCATTGCAAATTTCTTTCAAATTAGTTTAGGAGAAATCTGCAATGCAAAATTGAGAAATAAAAGGCCCTTTTCTTTCCTCCCTTGACTTCTTAGTAAGAAAAGTAAAAATTCAAAATCTTTATTACTATAGCTGTAGGGCTTCCCAAATGACGGTGGCCTCAGCCTCCTTGGGGTGGGGCTGGTACAACATGTGATGCTGGAGATAGAACCTCAGTCCCTGTGGTAGCCTAAGCTTACCTAAGCAGGCGCTTTAGACTGCTGAGCCATTTCATTGGCCCCTACATGGTCCTCTTAACAGCAATGGTAAATCACAGATATTTTATATTTCAATTAGGTCTGAATGCTTTTTGGTATGAAGATTGATTTTGCTTGGCTAAAGCTTAGATTTTGGGATCACAGTTATTTAGAACAAGAAAATAAAGGGTGGAATAAAATCTAAATGAAATGGTCATTACCTGTATGCTGTGTCCAAATCTCTTGCTTTTGACCAGCATACCCTTTGGAATAGATCAGATGTCCCTGTACATTCGTCCAATAGATGAAGTTCCTTTTCCAGTCAATATCTAACAAGTAGACATTCCCAGGGTGCTCCTGAATTAGAGTTCTTTCTATAGCACTTCCCATAGAGCCCACTTTCAGCAAATACAGACGTTTTCCAGAAGAAATCACAAGTTTTAACTCTGGAAAGGACCAAGAAATTTTCCATTTGATTATTTGTCCCACATACCCACACTCCCTACCTGAACAGGGAGTCCTAGACTGAGGTATCCACAGAAAGGGAACATGGCACACTTGCCTCAGAGGACACTACCTGTGCCACAGCTTCTTGAAAAATGAGTAATTGGGCAAAAGCAGAGCTGCTTGGCTTTCCCAAGGAATTGGGTCTCCTAGGTTCCTGCTCAAAGGCTAAGGAAGAACCACGAGGATGAGATGGAGCACAGCTCTGCTTGCTTTAATAATGCCCCACTACCAGGGGTGAACATGCAGATGCTTTAAAGCAGTTACATAAGTTTCTCAGGTGTTTGAGCTTAATTACATAATATATAATTCTTACAATAAGATTAGGCTGATGAATTTGCCACCACAGTTTACTATATTATGATTTCATTCAGAGTTATTCCATAAAGGTATTTTTTCAAAGGTTTTTGAAATATATTTTTGGAATTTATTTCTATCAAAGCCTCAATATTTTATAGAAAAAGTTAAGCTGGATAGAGATGGTCAGTGGGTTACAGACCTATAATATAGTGAAGATGAAATAGCAATATAGAAAAACTATGTTAGCAGCATTGAAGGAAACCAAAATTAAGTAGAGACCATTCAAAAACATGTCAGAATATATAGCAGTTATTAAAAGCAGAGGCTGTGTTTCTTTACTAACTTATTTGCAAATTTTTCACTTAAAACAGAATGGCATAAGCTATTTTTTCCTACTTTAAAACTATGATACCCAGTTTTCAGTAAGAGTTGAATAAATAAAGCATGTTATCTTCATATAAGGGCATACTGTTGAGTTTTTTTTTTGTTGTTGTTGTTGTTTTGTTTTCTTTTTTTATTTTATTTTATTTTATTTTGCAGAACCATGCATTGAACTCAGGCCCTTGAGCTTGGCAGGCAAGTGCTTATTCTACTGAGCTATCTCCCAGCCTCCCAGTCTTAAAAAAAGAAGAAATTCTAACATACACAAGACAGAAGAATCTCAGAGACATCATGCTAAGTGAAATAGTTCAAACCCAACATAACACTCATGATTTCATTAAATGTGGTGCCTACAGTATGCAAATACATAAAGACAAAAGATAAGATGGCAGTTGACAGGACTAGAATGAGAAGAGAAAGGGGCATTAATGTTTAATGTAATAGTTTGAGAAGGTAAAAAGTTCTGGAGATAGATGGTGGTGGTGTAGGTTATGCAAAGCATGAATGTAATTAACACTACTGTACACTTCAAATGGTTAAGTGCTGCATTTTCTGTTACATACACTTTAGTACAATAAAAAGAACAAAATGAATCATGATGTTTTCATAACACAACCACTCATTAATGTAGATTGTGAGTACAATGGTCCCTAATTCTAAGTGGAAACTGCAGAGTTTGGGGAGTATCCAGAAAGCACGTCTGCTTGAGCCAAGACCATTTAACTGGGGTCACTTACCACTGCATGTACCGGAAGGTAGGAGAAACATTCCCTCTGGGCAGACACACTTATAGCCCTTGGGATGGACGGGTGACAGGAGGCACAAATGGCTGCAAACGCTAGGAATACAAGCTGATTGTGGGCCTAATTTTAAACAGAAACAAATGAAATAGTTCCAGATTGGCTTGTCCATACTAGTTCAAATCTGAACACTGACGATTGGGGCTGGGGAGATAGCTCAGTATAATAAGCGCTTGCCTGCCAAGTGCAAGGGCCTGAGTTCAATCCCGGGTTCCACAAAAAATAAAACATTAAAAATTAACACTGAAGATGAATTAAGCTGCTTTTGCCTGAAGAGGAATGTAAATATACCTGATACCTTCTAATTAGGTATGTTGACTCTGGACTGTATTTCTTCCTTTTCTTTTTTAAAAAAAATTTTTTTTGAAAAAAAATTTTTGATTGATTTCTTTGTTTGGTACAGGGTCTTACTAAGCAGCTCAGACTCATAGTGATCCTCCTGTCTCAGCCTCCCCAGTTCTGGAATTACAGGCATGGGCCACCACACCCAATCTGAGTGTCTGGCTTGGTGCCTGGAGCCAGTATAGCATGTGGTACCAGGGATCAAACACAAATCTTAGTGCTTACCAGGCAGGCACTTAGACCACTGAGCAATCTCCTCAACCCAAAGAAGATGTGATCCCTCCTCCCCACCTTGGGATGGGGCATCAAACCTGGGATGTCATGCTTGGCTCTTAAGCCACCGGGCTATCTCCCCAGCTTTTATTTGTATTTCTGATAGAGATAATTACTGATCTATCTTAGGCTGAGGACAGTAAAACTTTACCCAACAGCATCTTCTCCTTAGAGAAAGATGAGCTTCTTTTTTTTGGAGGGGGTAAGCCTTTTAGAGTGGTCTTGGCTATCTTCTTTGGGTGGCTTTCCAGACCCATTTAAGAGACATTAAGTCAGGCAGGTGA
>PVJA010033088.1:0-23591 GCA_004027025.1 Myocastor coypus | reverse complement strand
CAAGAGTAAGTTCTTTCAACATTTTTGGCAGCAGCAAAAATACCTTTTTTTTTTTTTTTTTAAAGAATTTTTTTTAAATTTTATTTTATTTTTCTTGTTTCAGAACTTTTCTTTCTTTCTTTATTTTTATGGTCGGCTCAGCCTGCCCTGAGGGCAGGGCTGGCACAGCATGTGGTGGCAGTGATTGCAGCGCAGTCCCTGCAGCCACCTAACCTTTCCTAAGCAGGTGCTTCAGACCACTGAACCATTCTGCAGGGCCCCAGCATATCCTTTTTTAGCAACTGTTTTTAAATGATCCTAAACAAAAAGTAAAAGACTAATCCCACAGTATTTTGTAAAGAAAACCCAAGAGTTTGAAACCTTAACCATTTTAGAGCTCTTAGTGAAATTTTTGATATAATTATCTCACTTAAAAATCTTTAGGTGGACCCACAGCAGTATATCTTTACAGAGATGTATTTTTTTTTTTTGCAGAACTGGGGATCAAACTCAGGACCTTGTACTTGCCAGGCAAGCAATTGTGTCCTTGTGCTATCTCCCTGGCCCCTTTTACAGAGGTTTTTAATCCATGTGTGCTGTTTTTCTATAGGCTGAATAAAATGGTTTTTAATCAAATGTATGAAGGTAATTTTTATGTAAAAAGTTTGCCTTTTGCCTTTTGTATTTTTCAAAATATTTTTAGTGTTGGCGCTGGTGATTGAATCCAGGGCCTTTCAAATGCTGGACATCTACTCTACTAGTGACTATACCTTCAGCCCTGGTTAAAAAAAACAATTGTTTCATCAGAGAAGTAGAGGTAGGAAGATCATGGAAAGTTTGAGGGCAGATGAGTTGCACAGTGATTATGAGGCCAGCCTGAACTACATGAATTCTTAAGAAGACCCTGTCTCAGAAGAAAAAAAAAAAACAACTTTTAAGTGAAGGTAAATCAATAGAAAAATGGGCTTGTTGATAGAATTAAATTTTTGATGTAGTAAGAAAATGTAGAGACTGCATTAAAAGGTAAATACATGTGTATATATTTGAAAAATATGTTTGGAAAAACATACATATTTTTACTATAAGATTTTACAACTCAAGAATAAAAGCATTCATTTTAAATCAGCAAAAAATGAAACAACAATTTATAAAAGAAATTTGGTTTTTTAATAAATGTGAAAAAAGTTCAACCTTACAGGGGCTGTGGAGGTAACTCAGCAGCTTAAGTGTCTGTCTGACAAGTGCAAGGTGCTGAGTTCAGTTCTGGGTACAACACACACACACACACACACACACACACCAGCATTTTTTCTTGCACTGAACAAATTTTTTTTTTTTTTAATTCTATGGTAAGGGTTCGGGGAGGTAGATCTTAATTTCTCTTAGAATAATGTATAATGTATTAGCATGTTCTTTTGGAGGACAGTTTGACAATATGTATCAAAATACTTACATTTTTAAAAATTCCTTTTCAGCTAGATTCAGTGGTGTACATCTGTAATACCAGCTACTTGGGAGGCTGAGGTGGAAAGATCACTTGGGTTCACAAATACAGTATGAGCCTAAGCAATATAGCAAGACCCCAGCTAAAAAATGGAAAGATCACTTTTTCTAGCAATATTTGTAGGAGGGGAGCTTAAATAGATGGAGATACAATTGATACTTGAGTATGAGGATATATTTATCTTAGTGTTTTTGTGGGAAAAGATGTAGATAATACAAACAGCTAACAATTGCATATCAGTTTTTTGTTTGTGGTTTTTTAAAGAATGTGTTTCATAGGGTAGGCGAAATAACTTAGCGGATTGAAGCACCTACAAGCAGGCATAGGGGCCAGGGGTTTGATCCCCAGGCCTGGTGTGCCAACCCCACCCCTGGGGCATGCTGAGACAGCAATTGAGACTGGGTGCAGTGATGCACACCTGTAATCCCTGCTCTTTGGAGGCTGTAAACAGGCAGACCACTATGAGTCCAATCTAGTAGTAAGATCGTGAACACCCTGTAGACCCTTCCCTAAAAATACAACACACACACACACACACACACACACACACACACACACACACACACGATTCATTCATACAGTGAACACTATTCAGCCATTCAAAGTGACTTTGTCAGGTTGGGGTTGTCAGTGTATGCTTAACATGCACAAGGCCATGGATAAGATTCCAACACTGAAACAAATAAAAAGTTGTCTATAAGAGCTTTAAAAAAAGAGAAAAGAACAGTTTTTCATGAGTCTAATGATATGGCAAAATATGTGAGATAATATTAGCTTTAAAATATAGAAATTAGCCTAAACATCAATAGCTATAGTTACTTTTGTGGTATACTTATTTTGACTTAAAAATATTTTCAATGGAAATGTATTTTATAATTAGAATAGTTATTGGGAGTCATTGTAGAATAAATCTATGATGTATAACCTCATTTGGTCACATAGTCCCTTTCATACTACTGTACCTCCATCTACCTCTCTTGGCCACTTGAGGTATTTCTGCTAATTTTTATTGTTAGTTTGTTTATTTTTATAGCTAGGTTTTATTGGTGTTTTAGGTATACATAATGATTATATTCATCATAGAGAATTTGTACCTGTACAAACTTAGGGGTTTTTTTTTTCCCATTCCCCTACTATCCCTTCCACTCCTTCCCTCCCCATTTATTTTAATGTATTTAGTACAGTTTACAGGATCTCACTACATAGATCAGACTCGTAGTGAGTCTCCTGTTTACAGCCTCTCAACTGTGGTATTACAGGAGCACACCACCACACCCAACGTCAGCCTGCCCTGGGGGCAGGGCCAGCACTGCAGGCCCAGGCTTTGAACCCTGCATCTATCTTACCAGGCATTTTAATCCGCTAAGCTATCTGGTCGCCTCCCCCCTTATTTAAAATATAGTTTAAATGACACCATGAAGTCTTTCCTGATTACTCACTTTCCTTTATTTATTCTATACAATTACTTTATGTAATTATGTATTTGTAGTGTCTTCTAGGTAGTGAGTTTCATTTCTTCATTTAGTAAATTATTTGTTGAAAGCATGTGTACCTAGTGCTGTATGTGTTGGGTATTGCAGATGTAACCATGAATTAATTAGACAGGTTCCCTCTGCCGTGAAGGAATTTATATCTTTCTAGAGTTATTCCTTATACTGTAATATTAAGTATTCTGATAGAAGTATACACTGCCTTTGTAGATAGAGTTAGATCTATTACCATCTATCTACAGGCTAATAAAGAAAGAAGTCTTCCTGGAGAGCATCATAACTTGAGTATTAAAAAGAAGGCAAGATTTAGCCAGATCAAGAGGTAGGACAAAAATGAACCTGGAATTTTAGGGGTTTTGTGTGTGTGTGTGTGTGTGTGTGTGTGTGTGTGTGTGTGTGTGTTGTGTTTTATCTTGCTTTGTTTTGCTGAGATAGGGTCTCACCATGTGGTTCAGGCCAGTCTGACCATTAACTAACTATGTAACCCAGGCTGGCCCAAACTGGCAATCCTTTTGCCTCAACTTCCCAAGTGCTGGGATTATAGGGATGCAGTACCACGCCCAGCTTGGGCCTGGAATTTTGAAGTCATGACAAGTTTCTAGAAAGTCATAATGATGTTTATGGATATTGAAGTTGATTTCCTTTTTTTTTTTTTTTTTAACTTTAGGGAAGGATCTAAAAGGTGTTCAGGGTCTCACTACTAGATCAGACTCATAGTAATATATCTGTAGATAGTCTTCCAAGAGCTGGGATTACAGACTCACCACCAAGCCCAGTTTCAGATGCTGTCTGAGCATGCCCCGGGAGTGGGGCTAGTGCAGCAGGCCTGGAGGTCCAGCCCTGTGCCCCTGTGCCTGCTTGCAGGTACTTTAATCCGTTGAGCCATTTGGCTGGTCCTTGATGTTGATTTCTAACAAGATTTATGTATGATTTTTGTCTTAGAAGCTTTAGCAGAGATTAGGAAATTAAATATGATAGCATATGTTAGAGAAACTATCCGTTACTAAACAAATTCAAGTATGAATGGCATATTTGTTGTCTGTCTGGTCTGTCCGTCTTATCTGAAGCAAGGTCTCACAATGTAGTTGAGGCTGACCTTGAACTCAGTATATAGTTTAGGCTAGCCTCAAATTCACAAGTGATCCTCCTGCTTCAACTTCCCAAGTGCTGAGATACAGGTATGCAGCACCACACTTGGCCTTCTTATACATATTTTTATAAAATTATTCCCTCTAATGACTGGAAGATGAATAGAAAGTGATAAAAAGCATGAATTATGAAGTGTTAAGCCTGTTTTACAGTCTTGAATGGTCATAATAAAATGTTGCTGTGAGATTATTTGAGGAATATTTTTCAGTTAATAAATTAAAAATATGGCAATTTAAATATAATGTTGATATGTAAATGTTTTCTAAGTAGAAAGAGATGCAGCTTTTGTATAGTCAAGTAAATATTTCTCATTATGTAGAACCCTTTATGCTAACACCTCCTCTTTACCAATCAAGTCTTTAAAGACCTTTTTTTCCTGTTAAATTCCTCTTGTGCAGTTTTTATTCCCTAACTCTAAAGTTCTTTTGTTCTGTCACCACCTTCCAAATACATATTCCTGTTTCCAAATAACTTAAATGTATCAAATTAAAGTGGAGCTTTCATTAAATAACAGTAAGTTGACCAGGCCCTGTGATTATGTGAATGATACATACTAATAATTATATATCAGAATCACTGGGTCTGTAGAATAAGTTTGTAGCTCCTTGTTTTTCTTGGTAGGTAGCATAAAGATTGTTTCTCAAATATGTTGTTTAAAAGTGATTGAACAAATCAGTATTTCTTTTCTGCTTTTGTAGATTTCTTGATAACCGGCTGTTCGCTACCTGCTCTGATGACACTACAATAGCACTGTGGGATCTGAGAAAATTGAACAGCAAAGTATGCACTTTACATGGTCACACTAGCTGGGTGAAGAACATCGAATATGATACTAATACAAGACTATTAGTAACATCAGGATTTGATGGAAATGTCATTATTTGGGATACTAACAGGTTTGTGAATAACAAACTATGTTAGGATTAATAATAACACTTTTTAAAAGATGGTGAACAAACTCAATGTGCTATTCTAACTTCAAGAATAATAAGCTGAGCTGGACATGATGGCGCATGCCTGTAATCCAGCACTTGGGAGGCTGAGGCAGGAGGATCGCTGTGAGTTCAAGGCCAGCCTCAACTGCATAGTGCGACCTTGTCTCAAAAAAAAAAAAAAAAAGCTGGCTTTAGGAAAGATAATCAAAAAAATTTTTTAAGAATTATTTTTTTTCTTGTTTCAGAACTTTTGTTTGTTTATTTATTTTTATGGCCTGCTCAGCCTGCCCTGGGGGCAAGGCTGGCGCAGCATGTGGTGCCTGGGATCAATCTGCGGTCCCTGCAGCTGCCCAAGCTTTCTGAAGCAGGTGCTTTAGACCACTGAGCCATCCTGCCAGGTCCTTAGGAAAGATAATCAGAAGGTGATCATAATTAAAAATTTGGGGGTTAGTCAGGCATGGTAGGTCATGTCTGTAATCCCAGCACTTGGGAGGCAGAGCAGGAGAATGGCTACAAGTTGGAGACCAGCCTAGGCTGCAAAGTGAGCTCAAGGCCAGCCTGAACTGTATAGCTAGATCCTGTCGCAAAAAAATAAAAAATGGGGATGGGGAAGTTGAGGGTACAGATCTTTAGTAGAGCTCTTGCCTGACATACTTGAGGCCCTGGGCTCATCCCCAGTAATTAATTAGAGAAAAATACATAGAAAGGGGATGGAGTAATATAACTAATGGTGGAAACTTTTATAAAGTCAGTGTCCTTAGTTAAGGAAATTTGTTTTTCTTTAGGACAAGGTCTACAGCAGTGGTTCTCAGGCTTTCTAATGCCGTGACCCCGCAATACAGTTCCTCATGTTGCGGTGACCCCAAACCAAAAAATAATTTTGGTGTCTACTTCAAAACTGTAATTTTGCTACAGTTATGATTCGAAATGTAATAAATAACATTTTCCAATGGCTTTAGGAGACCCCCACTGGGGTCGTGACACACAGGTTGAGAACTGCTGGTCAACAGGGTCTCACTGCATAGATCAAACTCACAGTGATTCTCCTGTTTTTAGCCTCCCAAGTGTTGGGATTACAGGAGTGTACCACCATGCCCAGTCTCAGTTGCTATGTCTCAGCATGCCCCAAGGGCAGGGCCAGCACAGCTCGCTGGGGATCGAACCCTAGGAAAATTACTTTTGTTATTTTTATGAAACTAGAACTATATATCTTCCTCTGGTCCTTCAATTGTAAATCTATTTATTTCATAATTTTTATACTTGTATTTTAATGCCTAAGAGTCTTGTTCTTTTAGATTGTTAATGATCTCAAAGGGAATATTTTGGAAATGATGTGTGAGGCAGTTGTAACTAGGGGAGGAGAGGAGGTTATCTACTAGCATTTAGTTGGCAGGGACCATGGTTTCTAAACATTTTACTGTACATAGGACCTTTTGCACAGTAGAGCAGTTGTCCCATGTAACATACCAGTTATATGCCTCAATTGTCATCTGATTTCCTTGTAGAGAAACTGGTTATTTGAAGAGTTGAAATTTGACAAGTAATTAATATATGGCTATTTCTATCTATGCTAAAATAATTGAAATATTCTTTTTAGGGGTCAGACGTAAATGGGAATTTTAAACATTTCTAGCCACACGTTGAGTGGAGGATACAGCCATTATTTTTAGACAAATGCTGTATATCTATTAAAATGTAATATATATATAATATATATAACTATAACTATGTATGTATATATATATGTATAAATACAGGTTTTGTTTTGAGATAGGGTCTTGCTGTGTAGTTCAGGCTGGCCTTGAACTCACTTTGTAGCCCAAGTTGTTCTTAAACTTGTAGGTCACTTTTTTTTGGCACCAGGGATCGAACTCAGGACCTTCTCCATGCCAGGCAGGTGTTTAAGCCAAGGGGCAGTCTTCCTGCCTTAGCCTCCCAAGTGCTAGGATTAGAGGTGTGCACCACCTTGCCCAGTTACCTATTAAAATTTAGAGGCAAATGTGTTTAATTTAGAAAAAAAAAGTAAATAAGAATGTAAGTGATAACTTCCAAACTAGAGTAAAAAGTTAATAAAACATGATCAATAGAAATAGAGAAGGAGGAATTATTTACAAAAAAAAAACCAAGAAAACACAAAATATGGTACTTGTGGGCTGGTGAGTAGCTCAGTGGATTAAGCCCCTACTTAGGGAAATGTTGGGATCAGGGTTATACCTGTAATCCCAGCAGTGGGGAGGCTACAGACAGTAGCATTACTATGAGTCCCAAGCTGTACAGTGCCTGTACCCGATACATAAAAAATAAATAATTTTAAAAATGGTAGTTATATAACCAATCCAAGTCTTCAACCCAAATGTCAATAATTGTCATGAATGCACTAGTCAGTTAATGTTAGATTGAATTAGGTTTTTTTGTTTGTTTTGTTTTTTTAATTTTCTTAGTACCACGGATCAAACCCAGGACCTACTACTTGTCAGGCAGGTGCTTATACTGCTGAGCTATCTTCTGGCCCTGATTAGAAAGGAAAACCAAACTTTATGTTTTGTAAGGAGCACCTAAATAGTTGAACAAGTAAAGTGGAAAGTAAGAGTTGAGGGCAGGGACAGATAAATACACATCAAAGAAAAATAGCTATAGTCACACTAACAGAAGATAAAAGTTTAAGGCAAAAAGTATCATTTATTGTTAATAAAAAAGATACAGTATTAAAAGGCTCCTTTCACTATAATTCTTTTCTTGTATGCATCTAAAACAAAGACTAGACCCAAAAATGCAAATGTGGACAGGATTACAGAAAAAAAAGTAAGAAATCCCCATCTCAGTTGATAATATTACTACCATTCTCTCATTTACTAATAGGTAACATAGACAAAAAGTAACACTGTAGAAGATTTAAATATTATTAATAAGCTTGATGTGTTATACATATTTGGAATTTTGCTTCCAACAAGTAGTGAATACATCCTCAGAAGCAGACTTAAAATAGGTGCAAAAATTAAGCATGTACTAGTTTACAAAATAGGCCTCAAAGCCAGGAGTAGTGGCACACACCTGTAACCCTGGCACTTGGGAGACTGAGCCAGGATGATCGTTGCAAGTTTAAAACCATTCTGACCTACAAAGTGAGTTGCAGGTCATACACAGCTCAGTGATCCTGAATTTGATTCCCAATACCAAAAACAAAAAAGACCTCAAATGATATTAAAGAAAAGGTATGGCCGTAGAGATAGCTCAGTAGAGTAAATGCTTGCCTGACAACAGAGAGACAGACAGACACAGACAGACAGACGACAGACAGACAGACAGACAGACAGACAGACAGACAGACAGACAAAAGAGAGATCAAAAAATTCAGAGCAGGGCCGACCAGATAGGTCCTCAACACTTGGGAGGCTGAAAACAGGAGGATCACTGAGTCTGATCTGTATAGTGAGACCCTGTAGACCCTGTACTAAATACAAAAAAAAGAGCAAAAAACTCAGAGCAGTTTAATTTCTACTGGCAATTAGAAGTTCCCATGTTCAGAAATGTATGCATTTATCCCCTAAGTAAATTTTGTTTCAAAGAAGTCAGTGAAACCATTAAGACAAAATTGATGAGTTTGCAAGAAAAAGAAAAAACACCTAAGAAATTCAATGAAAGTATGTATATAGAAATTTTAAAGATATAACAGCAAACATTCAATAAAATACAATAGAGAGAATTTTTTAAAATATGGTCTTTGAAAAAACTAATTGCATAAGTCATTCTCTGATAAGATTTGTCAAATTATAGAGAACATAAAAGAAGACAAAATGTAAGACCAGCTTTATATACTATAGTTGAAAACTTTTATGAAAAAAATACAGTTTCACAAAACTGACCAAAGAATAAAGCTTAACATATTTATACACTATATGCTGGTTTGGCCAAAGTATATCTCTGTATATATAAATTTATAAATATCATATATATTATTTATTTATTTATTTATTTATTTATTTATTTATTTTTTGTCTTTTTGAGACAGGGTCTCGATAGGCAGTTGAGACTAGCCTTGAGCTCACTTTTGTTAGCCCAGGCTGGTCTTGAACTCACACTGATCCTCCTGCCTCAGCCTCCCAAGTACTGGAATTACAGGTATGTGCCATCACACCTGGCCAAACCCTTCTTCTAGAGATAACTCATGATCTTCCCAAATTCTAGTAGCTGGATCTCTCTTAAACTGTAGTGCAATTCCAAGACCCTGTCCCAGCATGCCATCCACATCCCTTGTGACTGGCCAGTGTTGATACAAAGTAGTGGTTATTTAACTATTTTTCACAGCACTTGTGCCAGACATTGAAGAATGAAAAAAATCATTTAAAACCTGTCTACTAATAAAAACAGCCCTATAAGTTTCACAAGTAACTTCTACCAAGTACTTCAAATAACCAAGTTTTATTAAATCAGTTAGATTCTAGTGAAAGGAAATTCTTAGTTCATATAGGAAACTAGTATGAGCCAGATACTGAAACTTAACAAAGGTAATATTAAAAGGCAAACATGAAAATCGAACCTGTAACGTGAATGTAGGTGTAAATAGTCTGAATAAAAGGAAATTAAATCCTCAAGATAATCAGTATTACCACCATGTTGATGTTATTTTAGAAATGGAAAGCTATTTTAGACTTTTTAAAATATAATTAACTACATTAAACAGATAAATGAAGCTATTTGATTATTTCAGTTGAGGAATACAATTCACTATTTAGTCATGTTGAAAAACAGAAAGGAGGGCTGGTGATAAAGCTCAGGAAAACAGCACCTGCCTGGCAGGCACAAAGTCCCACGTTTGATTCCAGGTACCAAAAATAAAATAAAATTAAATAAATAAATGCAAACAAAAAGAGAAATTAAAAGGATTACAATGGAAGAATGTTGTGGCAGTTAGAAATTTAAATACCTGAAGAGTCACAAGATACTGAAACTGACTCAAGAATAAGTAGAAAATCTGTAGGCATGCAAGTCTGCAATTAAATTGAATTAGTAATTCAAAACTTACTCCACAGCTGGACATAGTGGCACATTCCTGTAATCCCAGTACTAGTGGGTTGAGGGAGGTGTGTTGCAAGGGAGGATCATAGTTAGGAGTTTGAGGCCAGCCTGGGCTACATAGTTGAAGGCCAGCTTAAATTGCATAACAAGTTTCTGACTCAAAAAGACAATCAATCAATCAAGTCAATCAGTCAGTCAAGCCACAGTTAAAAAGCTGAGGTCCAATGGTTTCACTAGTGAACTTTATTAATCATTGACAAATAAGTAGCAATCCTTCACAAACAATTCCAGAAAATAGAAGAGGTGAAACTACTTCTCAACTCAGTTGAGATTAGTATTACCTTGACCCCCAAACCAGGTAAATGTTATAATAGAAAACTGCTTATAATTACCTCTGAAAAAGCACACAGTAATCCTTAAAAAAGATACTGCCAAGTCAAATCTAGCATCATACATAAAGGATTATATATAATAACCAAGTGGGATTTATTTTAGGACTGTAGAGTTGGTTTAGCATCTAAAAAATCAATATATATTATATTAATAAAGGTTTTTTTTTAAAAATGGTCCCAGTGGCCCAGTGGCTGCCTGGCTAGCACAAGGTCATGAGTTTGAGTCCCTTTATCAACAACACCGAGAAAAAACTTATATGATTATCTAAAGACAAAAATGCACTTGACAAATTCAGCCATTTGTTGTAAATCTAAGAATAAAGAATTTTGAAAGAATGCAGTCCTAATATTGTACTAGATGTACAACATTGCTGTAGAAGTGCAGTCGAGAGAGAGAGAGGGAGGCAGACACAATCACACAGGGAAAAGGAATGCTTCAGTCTGACCAGGAGGAGGACACCATAGTCTCCATGCTGTGGAGACCTCCACTCAGGACAGTATTCTCTGTAGGCCTCTCCTCTCCTGCCCCTGAGTGAGTACCCTTGTGTCTTAGGCCACTCCTGTTCAGTACTGTGGGGTGAAGTGAAAGTAGGCCCATGGAGGGTGGTCATACTGATGAATCACAGTCTACCAAGATGATAGAAGTACTGACAACAACTGACTCCCAGAAACTGCTACACCAGCTAAATACCCTGCTGAAACAGGAGGCAAGATGTCAGCAAAAGGTCTGCAACTTGAGACTAATTGAATCTGCAGTTGATAATGTCTTCAGAATGACTTAAGACTAAGGGACTTTGAAGTAAAGATATTGTTAGTCTAACTTGGTTCTTTGGCTTCATTACGGAGATACTTTCTCTAGCTTGAATTTATTGGTTGGATTACTATCTATAATGAAGTTTAAGCTTACCTTGGGTGTGTTGGACTAAGCTGCTTTCATTTGGCTGTATAATCTTAGAGAAGAGAGGAGAAATGCTCCACAGACAACTGACTTGATCTGAGTAAGTCAGTATAGCTTCACAATTTAATTGTACATCTTTTTTTTTTTTTTTTTTTTCCTCTTTTTGAGACAGGGTCTGGCTATGCAGTTCAGGCTGGCCGTGAGCTCACTTTTGTAGCCCAGGCTGGTCTCGAACTCACATCACCATACCCGGCTAATTGTACATCTTGATGAGAACAAAAAAGATTTTTTCTTTTTTTTAGAATTTTTAATTTTATTTATTTATTTTTTTCTTGTTTCAGAACCTTTGTTTGTCCATTCACCCATCTTTATGGCCGGCTCAGCCCACCCCAAGGGCAGGGCTGGCACGGCATGTGGTGCCGGGGATCGAACTGTGGTCCCCAAAGCCACCCAAGCTTTCCCAAGCAGGCGCTTTAGACCACTGAGCCATCCCGCCGGGCCCCCAGAGAACAAAAAAGATTTTACTAGAGAAAGATGTGTTGGAAAAATTAAGAGAACTTGACATTTGAAAGGAAAAATAGCCAAGTTTTGAAAGACTAGAAGCTCAGTTTAAGGAATGTCACTGCAGGATCGCATTTTCTAAAGCAAAACCTGTGTTGGTCTTCGCTACCATTGCACTGGAGATTCAAGCACAGAAGAATAGAGAGTTAGCAGGAGTAGAATTATTCAGAAACATTCCATAATATATTGCAGATCTGACTGACAAAAGCTCATATCCAACTGTTTAATTGAATATTCATCAAACAAATGTTCCAAACCAAATGTTCAGAGTGGATTGCTTCTGGGTATACTGTACAGCAACTGAAACATAGTTATTATAGAATAACTCACCTTCCAGCATTTCCTGAAATGGTTCCTTAATTGTAAATTTGGTTGTTATTCTCTGTATAGAGAAAATTATATAATTTTCTTTTACATTTGAAGTATATTCAAATATTCAAAATAAACCAACTGGACTTGGATAGTAAAAGGAAAAACATGACATCACCATTGTAGTCAGCTAACATTGGAAGACATTTACTATATATAAAGTGGAATACCCTAAGGAAAGGTGTACAACATCCTCATTAGTAACCTGAATTAATTAATGTTGGAGACAGAATTTCATTGTGTAGTTCAGGCTGGCTTTGAGTTCACTAAACAACCCAGGCTGGCCTCAAACTTGCTGTAATCCTCTTGCCTCAGCCTCCCAAGTACTGGGATTACAGGTGTGCACCATCACACCTATCTCAATTTTTAAAGTAGCCTGGAAGTAGTGGTTTTTAAATTTTACATCTTGCTGTATGTAGCCCAAACTCTAGCTCACTTAAAGTTATTAACAGGACCAAAAGTTTGATCCATATATGAACTAATTTGAGAATGTTAGCTTATAACCACAGGATTATGAACTTGAATATTATAGCCAAAGAAAAGGTAATACGGAACAGTTGGTCTCTGGGTTTCTGAAAATTGTCGGTGTATCTCAACATACTGCTACTGCAATTGAAATAGTAAAAAGTAATGAGTAATGGAATAACTAGTAATCCATTTTAAAAATATAAATTCAATGTCTGCATGTTCTTTGCATCTGTATTTATTGGTTTACAGTAATGATTTATCTTTTCTTATTCAAAACTAACTGTTACCATTTAGCAGATCTACAAATGGTTATGAAAAAGGTACAAAATATTTACTTTTGACAGCCATTCGTATTCAGACAAACTTCTGATAAGTTGGGATTTGTTTCTTTAATAAATATTATTATAGCAACAAAGAGTTCTTTGAAGGCTTTGTCTACAACTCTCAACTATAGATTTCATAATGTTATAATGGATTTAAGTGAGTAGGCCTCAAAATATCACAACTTTCTCCAATTTGGGAAAACTGTAAAAGTGTACTGTAATAGGATTATTTAGATTTGAATTCAGACAAGCAAGATAGCTCAGCAATCTGAAACACCTGCTTAGACAATGCAGGGACCACAGTTTGATCTCCTGTACCACATGCTGCACCAGCCCTGCCCCCAGTGGGGGCTGAGCTGGCCACAAAAAATAAATAAATACAAATAGATTTGAATTCAGCTGCAAAGCATAAATGTGAAATACTTAATGCAAGCCTGAAAAGATGAACTATGAATCTTCATTTCTAACAATAATCTAACTTTCTATATTGGATCAATATATTTAAATTAAAAATTATAATCTACTTAATTTAAATGTTAAGTTTTAAATTATGAGATTCCCATCAAAACATACATTTTACACATGTACTTTTTAAAACATAGAGTTTTAATGTAGATGATACAGTTTTTAGCATCTATAATATAAGTAATAGATAATTCAGTGATGAGAAATCTTATTACTACATGGAAATTACATTTAAATTTAAAGACATTGGGGGCTGGAGAGAAAGCTCGGCAGAATAAGCCCTTGCCTGGCAAGTACAAGGGCCTGAGTTCAATCCCCAGTCCCAAGAAAAGAAAAAAGAACAACAACAAAAAAAAATGTAAAGACATTTTGTGGGGTTGGGGCTCTGTGGCACAAGTACCTGCCTGGCAAGTACAAGGTCATGAGTTCGTACCCCAGTTCTGCAGGAAAAAAAAAAAAAAAAGTCCAGGCTTGTGCTCAAGTCAAAGACATTTTGTATTAAGCTGAAAGATAGACCAAGTAAGTGACATATTCATTGAGCTATCTTAATATTTCTTCTAACAAACAGATGTTTGTGTTAATGATAAAATTTCTGTATAGAATCTACTTCCTCAGTCTAGTTTCATTAAAAAACATTTTTTATTATATTACACAGTAAATCAATTATTACTCTGAAAACTGGCTTTCCCCTAACTTCTGGCTAGATAAAACACTCTGGAAGGGTTTTACAATGGACTGTTTCTATAAAATTGTTGTAGCTTCTAGTTTATTATTTTTTTAATCTTTTTTTTTTTTTTTTTCTGTCGTTTTGAGACAGGGTCTCGTTATGCAGTTGAGGCTGTCCTTGAGCTCACTTTCCTAGCCCAGGCTGGTCTCGAACTCACACCAATCCTCCTACCTCAGCCTCCCAAGTGCTGGGATTACAGGTGTGAGCCACCACACCCGGCCTAGTTTATTTTTTAAAAGGAATAGAATATACTTTTACAAATTTCTATACTGTATTCTAAGTAAATAGGCACCCTCATAATTAGGAAATCACTGAGGTAGTGTTTGGAATTCTCCATGTGAGCCAGTCAGTGTAAGGAGATGTACACATATATTGGTAGTGTCATAGTTGCACAATGCAGCCTGAAACTTGACTTTATCCAAAATGTAACCAATTTTGACATCATGTTACAGGTAAATAAGCATTGAAAGATAAACCAAAGAATGACACTATATTCTACCTTTAACACTTTGTAAACCACATTTTGTGGATAATTTCAGTTTTACCTAAAGGTTGATATATTCCAAAATTTTGAAAAGATATTTTGAGTTGGCAGAGGTAACCTAATCAACCACCATTATGTTTGTAACTAAAAGATATACCTTTTAATAAAATTTTTGAAATGCAAAGAAGGAAAGATAAAAAAAAAAAATCCAAACTAGAAAGCCCATGAGAAGATTTGATCCTCTATTAAGAAATCCACAAAAAAAAACCCAAAAACCTGTAAAAGTAATTTCTACTCATTAGTATGAGCAATCAAGGAACTTGTAAACAGTTCCATAGAAAATACTATCAAAGACCAGTGAGATAGCTCAGTGCCAGGTGCTACGGACTGTAGTTTGATCCCTGGTACTGCAGGTTGTGCCAGCCCCACCCTCAGGGCAGGCTGAGCTGGCAAAAAAGAAAAGAATGTATTTGTACAGTTAGAGGATTTGCCTGAGATTATTGAGTCTCTGCATTTGATCCCCAGCACAAAGACCACACTGGGGAGATAGCTTAGTAGAATAAGTGCTTACCTGGCAAGTGTAAGGTCCCGAGTTCAATCCCTGATATCCCCCCTGCCAAATAAAAAAACAATAAAAGAAAAAAGAAAGATTAATACCCTGAAAACTATAAAAATTGCTGAAAAAGAACATGAGAAGTTGTAAATGAATGGAGACTGCATATTCATGGACTAGAAGACAAGACAATTATTAGCAAGGATGTGGAGAAAATGCAACTTTAATTCCCAAAATCTGCATTATCATTGGGAATGTAAAATGTTACAGCCATTTTAGAAAACAGCTAAATAGAGTTATCATGTGATACTGTATTTCTGCTCCTAGCAAAATCAACCTCCAAAAAACTGCATGTCTGTACAAAGACTTCCATATGAGTGTTTGTGGTAGCATCATTCATTGTAGCCAAAAACAAAACAAAATCTAAATGTCTATTCAGTGATAAGTGGATAAAGAAAATAGGATGTAGCTACACAAGAGTACTGTTTTGGAATAGAAATGGACAAAGTATTGGTGTATGTTGTAATAGGGAATCGTATGACCTTTGAAAATTATGCCAAGTAAAAGAGTGAAATTGCAAAAGTCCACTTGTAGTATGTTTCTATTTATATGAAATGTCCAAAATAAGTTTATAGAGACAGAGTATGCAGGTGGTTGCCGATGGGAACAGACAATGATTACTGATGGTCAGGAAGAATCTTAGAACTATTGATTGTATAGCATGATAAATTCACTAAAAATTACTTAATTGTACACTCAAAATGATTAAATCTTATGATATGTAAATTTTTTTCAATAAAGCTATTAAAAAGAAGCCATTAAGTTGAAATACACTCATTAGATGTAATGTACACTCATTAGATGTACAGTGAGAGAAAAAAGTATACAATGAGAACCTTCAGTACTTTTTTTTTTTTTTTTTTGTCAGTACGAGGGATTGAATTCAGTACCTTGTATGTTACAGGCAAGCACTTATTCTACTGAACTATCTCTCCACCCTTCAGTACATTTTTAATGATGAACATTATAAAATTTTCTCTGCAGGGAGGAGAATATGGCCACTGTTATTGTTACTGTCCTTATTGTCATAAATAAATAAAGCTAAAAAAAAAAAGATAGCTATTTTTTAAAAAAAGAAAATACTGTATTCCTCTTGACTATTATTATAGCACAATAATTTAAATTTTCTATAGTATATGTTTTTTATAATCATAAAAATTTGGTTGTGTATAGAAATAAAGTATAATAGAAGATAAAAACCTTTAAGGTGAAGATTTATGAAATTTCATTTATGTCACTGAAGACCTAAATAAAGTCTATGTGACAAGACTCAAAAACTAATAAGCAGATTATAAAGGAAAGGGTATAAACTGTAACTATTCACAAATGGATTCACTCATAGCCAGGTGTGGTGGTACATGCCTGTAATCTCACACTCAAGAGGCTGAGGGTGGAGTATCATCATTAGCTCAAAGGGAGCCTGGGCTACATAGTAACTTCAAGGCCAGCATGGACTACACAGTAAGCATTCACCTCAGAGTTAACAGTGAGCTTTAGTTTTCCAGTCTTAAATGAACACTCAAATGAACAGATAGCCAAAAGCAGACATCTGAGAAAAACTGTTAATATAGAGATGCAGTGAAAATATTTTGGAATATACAGACAACATAAGCAGAAGAAAAGTTTTTTAAAAGCTGTCCATACTGGAAGCACAGACCTGTGATCCCAGCACTCTTGAGAAGCTAGAACACAAGGATCACAAGTTCATCACAATACGGGCCCAACCTGAACTCTGTAGTGAAACCCTGTTTCAAACCAAAAAATAGAGCAAAACAAAACTCTGCATTTTATTTTGTGTATATATGATACCTTTAGTGATTTTGAAAAGGAAACAAAAATAGGTACAGTGCCAAGAGTGAAGTTGACAACTTGTAATCATACTCAGCACGCTAAAGCAGGGGGACTGCAAGTTGGAGGCCAGCTTGAATAACGTAGCAAGACCTAATGTCGAAATCAAAAAATAAAGATCTGGGGATGTATCTTGGCACATCCTGGATCCAATCAGAGAGGGAGAGAGGAAGAGAGAGATCAAACACATTTTGGAAAGGTCATAGAGTTAAGCAAGAAAATACCCCCTTAAAATGGATGTACTGGTCTCCAGAGATGATCTAGAAAGTGTTCAACATCTTGTAAGAATTATTAACTGTGCATGCTAAATTACAAAGCAAGTGCTGTTTAAGCACATAGAAGATACCCATACAGTTAAAGAAAATATGAGTTGATCACAAAATAAAACAGCTGAATTTCTTACAAGAAATTCTCACAGAATACAGAGGAAAAGGCCAAAGAGATTAGTATGCAAAAAGAGATGTAGAGGGCCTGGTCCTGAGACATGATGTATACATAATACAGATACCTGAAACACATGACAAAGCAAATAAAATTGAAATAATAGTTAATGAACTAAAGAGAACTTTATGGAGATCAACAAAGTTGGCATTCAATCCCCAGTTCTGCAAAAGATTTAATAAATCAATCAATCAATCAATCAATCAAAACAAAGTTGGCCTACAAATGAAAACATTTGTGGGCTATCTTAAAAATTTAATGAAAAGAATAAAGGACTGGCCAGATAGCTCAGTGGGCTAAAGCTCTTGCTTAGACAGACACAGGGGTCGAGAGTTCAGTCCTGGGCATGCTGTGCTGGCCCCACCTCCCATGCACAGTGAGATTGAGACTGGGTGTGGTGGCATGTGCTTGTAATCCCAGCACTTGGGAAGCTGAAAATAGAGGATCACAATGAGTCTGATTTGTGTAATGCAACCCTATAGAGCCTGTACCAAATGCATTTTTAAAAATGTAATGCTAGATATATCTTACCCAGTGACTTTAAATTTCAAGGATAAAGAAAAAAATTGCAGACAGAGAAAGCAAGTTCCTTATAAAGAGGTAAAATGCAGGGTGACCTCAGATTTTTTCTACTGCATTTCTAAATGCTATATATATATATAAAAAAAACAACCAGCATTTTAAAGAAAAATAATTATAAACCAAAAATTGTACATAAATAAGTATTCCTGTATGAAGACAACTAAACATTCTTAGATACCACAGAGTTAAAGTATGTTGACCAAAAGCTTCAGCCTTTTGATTAAGATTGAATGAAGAACTTTCTCTGAAAATATTGCTGAATTATTGCAGGTAACAGAAATATTTAAAAGAGTAGGAACAATTGTATGGAAGATCTAATCGTAATCATTAAAATTAGTTAAGTATCAAGTCTAAAATTATTACACATAGGGTAATAAACCTAAATGTAAAAAATTTGTAATCTAATTCTAACATTTTCAGTTTATGTAGTTTTAAACCATCAAAGTACATGCTAAATATTCAGTGTACTATGCAAATATTGTTTCAATTTTGTTGTGTAACATAAAGATGTTAAGCTACATGTAACATAAAAGTCCTTTGTCACTGGGCAAGACAAATACAGTAAAAACATTCTAAATGTTAATTTGACTAAAGTGGAAAGTGGTACAGTATTATTTCCCTTAAATAATAAAAAACTATTAAATTTTATAATGTTAATACTAGCTAGCCAGGAGGGGTGGTGCATGTCTATAATCCCAGCACTCAAAAGACTGAGACAGGAGAACCACCATGAGTTTGAGCCAACCTGGGCTACATAGTGAGTTGAGGGCAGCCTAAACTACAAAGCAAAATCCTATATAAAAAAATTTTTTTTTTTTAAGTTAATACTGATAAAGCAAAGAAAAAATTTCACACTTAATGGTTGGGGAGTGGTGAATGTTTTTGAGATACTGAATTGGGGAAACAGTTGTATCAAAAAGTAGTTGATATAAATAAGTAAATATGTCATTGAATTGTGAACAAAAATAGAATATATACATTCCAGGTTTCTGGAATAAAAAATAGTGAAAAATGAAAAATTAACAAAAAACACCAAGGAAGTGTTAAAATTTGTATAAAAGATATTGCCAAATATAAAGGTGAACTATACTCATAATCTGATTACATTTCCAATTAATAAGATCCAAATTGCATAAAAAAATTGATCTCTGATCCAAAGAACTCACAAATGTATAAAACAAAGATCAAAAGTGTTTAAAGGTTACTGTTGTTAGTTGGTACTGATACTGTAGAACACATTTAAAATTAATGCATTTTAAAAAGGGGGGCAGGGATGTAGCTCAGCAGCATAAGCATCTGCTTAGTGAACACAAGGTCCCAAGTTTGATCTCAGGACAGCAAAAATAAATGAATAAATAAAATAAGAATAATCACAAACTTAAATTAGTGCATTTTATTGACTTACCATTTACTAAATGGTCCTTCATTTAAAGAAAATAACTGTAGCAAAAAAAATCATTCAGAATATACTATTCAGGGGCTGGGGAGGTAGCTCAGTGGAATAAGTGCTTACCCGGTAAGTGTAGGGCTCTGAGTTCAATCCCTGGTACCTTAAAAAAAAAAAAAAAAAACCTCTAATACACCATTCAGAAATAAGGAGATAGGATACATGAAAGAGCAGTTATGAGATGAGGAGAGTCCAATTTGAATGATCAGATCTATTTGTAATTCTAAAGAATAGAGAAAATGGGTGAGAGGCACCATCAAAATAATAACAAACACCATGAATATATAAACACCATGAATCTTAACAATTTTTTCTTTTTTTGGCAAAACCAGAAATTCAATTCAGGCCCTTGGGCTTGCCAGGCAAGCGCTTATTCTACTGAGCCACTCCCCAGGCCCTTTTCTAATTATTATAATTTGTTACAATTTTTTTAGCACCATGAATCTTAAGATTTAGAAAATCAAAGGCCAAGCCAGGGGTGGTGGCGCACCCCTGTAATCCTAGCACTCGGGAGGCTGAGGCAGGAGGATCGGTGTGAGTTCGAGACCAGCCTGGGCTACAAAAGTGAGCTCAAGGTCAGCCTGAACTGAATAGTGAGACCCTGTCTCAAAAAGACAAAAAAAAAAAAAGAAAATCAAAGGCCAGAGAGATAGCTCAGTGACACAGCGCTTGCCTGACAAGCATGAGACCCTGAGTTTGCCTTCCAGTATCAAAAAAAAAAAGATTTAGGAAGTCAAATGAATATCAAAAAAATAAATCCAGATTTATAGTCCCTGTATATGTATATGTAAATACATAATAAATAAAACTGCAAAACTTTAAAGAGAGAATATCACCTAGAAGGGGTAGTAATGATAAATTATCCAAAGTAACAATTACACAGATTGTTAATATTGAAGCCAGAACTTAGTGAGATAATATTCAGAGAGAACTAATAGTCAACCTTAAGTTCTATGTTCATTTAAGCCTCTATTCAAAAAGAATAAAATATAAAATTTCAGAAAAATAAAAGATAATAGTTTCCCTCAACAGTTTTACTTTAAAAAGTTCAGGGGTCAGGAATGAGCACCTGCCTGACAAGCATAAGGTCCTGAGTTTGATCCCTGATATTACAAAAAGGAAAAAAAATCTGAGGATACTTGAGAAAATAAAAGCTTGGTTTAAAAGAAAAGTCAAAGGTAAAACAAGAAATAGCGAGCAAAAAAATTGTGAAGTATGTGTATAAATCTAAGTATTGTTAATCCTAGCACTCAGAAGGTTAAGGCAGGAGAATCTCTAAAACTTCAAGGCCAGCCTGCCCTACATGGTGAGATCCTGTCTTTAAATAAATAAACATTGCTGTAAATTCTGCTATGAAGGGAAAAACTTTCTACTATACTGAATCACTATATTTATGGTTACTGGGTTTATTGATTTGATTTCTTCTGTAGGTGTACAGAAGATGGGTGTCCCCACAAGAAATTCTTCCACACACGCTTTCTCATGAGAATGAGGTTAACACCAGATTGTTCCAAAATGTTGATCTCAACATCCTCTGGTTATCTCCTGATTTTGCATGACCTTGACTTAACCAAATCTTTAGAAGTAGGCAGCTATCCCATTTTGAGAGCAAGAAGAACTACATCAAGTTCAGGTAAGCCTTTTTTATTATTATTATTAGAAAACAGACTTTCTTAAAAAAAAATCAGACATTGGGGATGGTGTGTATTGCTGTTCCAAAAATGGCAGCAGGAAAAAGGATTGAAAATTAAAAGGCATTCTCCTTCTCCTCCTTCTCCTTCTCCTTCTCCTTCTCCTTCTCCTTCTCCTTCTCCTCCTTCTCCTTCTCCTTCTCCTTCCTCTTCCTCTTCCTCTTCCTCCTCTTCCTCTTCCTCTTCCTCTTCCTCTTCCTCCTCCACCTCCTCCATCCACCTCTTCTTCTTCTTTTCACAGTACTGAGCACAGACCCAAGGGCCACTGTATATTGCCAGCCCTTTTTATTTTGAGATAGGGTCTCACTAAGTTGCCCAGTCTGGCCCTGAATTTGTGTCTCCTGACTCAGCTTCCTGACTAGCTGGGATTGCAGATGAGTTCACTGTGTGTTACCATAAGGCATTCTTTAGAAAACCCACTGAAAGCTTTTTTCCAAGGAAGTATAACGATCCAGATGTATCTGTGACATGGCATGTTTTTGCGCTTCTGTATCACAAATGGCTTAGGAAAAATAACTGCTCTTAAAATTCTTTTAGTTTTGGGCTGGGAAGATAGTTCAGCAGTCTAAGTTCCTGCCTGGCAAGCACAAGGACCTGGGTTTGATCCCCAGTACTGCATGCTGTGCTGGCCCTGAAACCGCAGGTGCACCATACTAGTCCACGCTGTGTAATGAGACCCTGTACCAAATAAAAATTGTTTTAAATTTTAGTTTTGTGCTAGCTGAAGAATTTTTCATCACTACTACCTTTTTTTTTTTCCTTTCTTTCTTTTTTTTTTTTTTTTTTTTTTTTTTTTTTTTTTTTTTTTTTTTTTTTTTTTTTTTTTTTTTTTTTTTTTTTTTTTTGTGGTCTTTTTCAGACAGGATCTCATTATGCAGTTAAGGCTGGCCTTGAGCTCACTTTTTATAGCCCAGCCTGGTCTCAAACTTTCACTGATCCTCTTGCTTCAGCCTCCTAAGTGCTGGGATTACAGGCATACACCACCATGCCTGGCCATCACTACTTCTGAATCATTGCTATCTCAACAATTAGTGGTAGTTTAAGGTAGTATTTCTTTTCTGAAGTCCTGCTGGAACCCAGCAAAACTTTTAAATTAAGGTAGTTAGGGTTTTCATAAGTCTATACTATATATGTAGACTTGTGGATGACCAGATACATGTATGTGGTGCCATCTTATCTTGTAATGTCCTCTTGCCAGTTCCCTATCTCTTCTCCTATTGCTGATTTTGTTAGACTTAAGTCAAGCTGGGGCTCAGGAAAATTCCAAGTAATGTATTTTATTAACGTTATGTGATTTAAGTGATTGTATTTCATCTACCTTTGGGAAAGATAAGATGGTTCCACAAAAATGTCTGTTATAATGTTACTCTAATGAACAACATCACAGACATTCATGAAGTGCTATTGAAAGGCAACTTCAAATGATTGGACTATTTCTCCATGATGCACAGGACCATCCTGAAAACTTGAGAAAGTGCAAATGTAACTACTACAATTGCCTCATTAAACTTTTTAAGAGACATTTAAGTTTTACCAACTTGTAAACAAAGGGTTTCATAAGTATGTAAACATTAAAAATATGCAAACAGGTTCCAGCCCAGACCCAACCGCACCACTGGGAGCCCAGCCCGCGTGCCCGCCACGGGTAAGCTCCCTGCGCCCCTCTGCCGCGCCTCTGCGTTCCTGCGACTAACTTCCTGTTCCAGCCCAGACCCAACCGCACCGCTCAGAGCCGAGCCCGCGCACCGGCTGGGTCAGGTACCTTGGCCTGTCTTCCCGTCCCCCGCTTCCCCTCTCCCCCCTGTTTTTTTTTTAACCCCTCCAGCCCAAGCACCGAACCCATCAAATATCTCGTTTGGTAACCGATCTGGTCCACGAGCCTACCGGGACTACTCAATCCCAAAGCTCCACCTCCACCTACAGAACACATCCGCCGGGATTCACAAAAGCTAGCAGCCAGAGCTCCAACACAGAGTCAGGAACCTCTGTAGAGGAACCAGCTTGGAGTCCCCAGACCAAACGCCCATAGACACAGCATAACACCACCAAAGTGCAGAGGTCGCTTCCATACAAAATGATAACAACAAGGAGTAGGAAGCAATCTCAGGACCCGTGCCCACCCAAACCAAATACAGAAGACACTATCATGGAAGAAAATGAGAATTATACAGATGAAACCTCTGAATTGGTAGCATCTGAGGCAGACACA
>PVJA010033087.1:11627-23690 GCA_004027025.1 Myocastor coypus | reverse complement strand
GGATTACAGGCATGCGCCACCATGCCTGGCTATTTAATCTTTTCTAAGAATCAATTGATTTCTTGATTCTTTGTATTGTTTTTTAGTCCCCATTTTAGTGATTTCTGCCCTGATCATAATAATTTCCTCCCTCATATGAGCTTTTGCTTACCTCATCTTTTTTTAGAAGATTGAGGTTCACCACTAAGTTGTTTATTTGAGCTGGCTTTGTTTTCCTCACGTGCATATGCATTGCTATGAGTTTCCCTAGTAAGACGGCTTTCATTATGTCCTGTAAGCTCCAGGATACTGTTGTGGCATTATCATTTAATTATAGAAATGATCTAATTTCTTCTTTAATTTTATCCATGACTACTGCTTGTTTGGGAGTTTTCTGTTTTGTCCCAAATTTTCTCCAATCATATATGCTATTTGATTGGGTGGTTCTTGTTTGTTTGTTTGTTTGTTTGTTTGTTTTTGGTGGGACCAAGGTTCAAACTCACGACCTTGCACTTGCCAGGTAGGCACTTGTGCCACAGAGCTATCTCCCTGGCCCCAATGTAAGGTGTTTTGTTTTGTTTTGTTTTTTGTCTTTTTGAGACAGGGTCTCACTATGCAGTTCAGGCTCACCTTGAGCTCACTTTTGTAGCCCAGGTTGGTCTTGAACTTGCACTAATCCACCTGTCTCAGCCTCCTGAGTGAAGGTGGTTGGTTTTTGAGACATGGTCTCACTATTTCAAGATGGCCTTAAACTCACTATGTAGCCCAAACTGGCTTTAAACTCATGGTTATCTTCCTGCCGCTGTCTTCCATGTACTGTAATTATAGACATGAGAAAAGTTGTTTGTTTTTTGGTTTCCATTTTTGTTTGAATATGACTTTTTTTTTTTTATTTAACTACAATTTCCATTAACTTCATTAAGTTTGTTAGAGAACCCAACAAGCACCAATATTTATTTTCCCTCCTTCATATTCTTTCCTAAGATGCTGCCTCTGACTCAACCTCCCTCCTACTACTTTTTTTTTTTTTTTTGGCTTTTTTGAGACAGGGTCTCACTATGTGGTTCAGCCTGGCCTTGAGTTCACTTTTGTAGCCCAGGCTGGTCTCGAACTCATACCGATCCTCCTGCCTCAGCCTGCTGAGTGCTGGGATTACAGGCGTGCGCCACCACGCCCGGCTCCTCCTACTACTTTTGCCTTGCTTTCTCCTCTGATAGAGACCCTTCCACACTTCAATTATTTCCATATTGGTACTTAAGGCTGATCACTAAGCTATCAATGTTATCACCGTGTCTTAGGTATTTGGGAGCCATAAAAGCAAAGCCTAAGGAAAGGCTTCAGACATGAGGAGTTTATTTGTTTGTTTATTTATTTATTCATTTTCTTGTTTCAGAACTTTTGTTTATTATTTATTTTTATGGCCAGCTCAGCCTGCTCTGAGGGCAGGGCTGGTGCAGCATGTGGTGCCGGGGATCGAGCTGTGGTCTCTGCAGCCGCCTAAGCTTTCCTAAGCAGGCGCTTTAGACCACTGAGCCATCCTGCCGGGCCCCAACATAAGGAGTTTATGAGGGAATAATCTTTATGAGAAACCTGAAAAGAAGTTGAGTTGAGGGCTGGGGAGATAGCTCTGAGGCACAAGTGCCTGCCTGGCAAGTGCAAGGTTGTGAGTTTGAACCCCGGTCCCGCCAAAAAAAAAAAAAAAAAAAAAAAGTTGAGATTTTGGCCCGGTGGGATGGCTCAGTGGTCTAAAGCCCCTGCTTGGGAAAGTTTGGGCGGCTTCAGGGACCGCAGTTCAATCCCCGGCACCACATGCTGTGCCAGCCCTGCCCTCGGGGTGGGCTGAGCCGGCCACAAAAATGAGTGAATAAACAAACAAAGGTTCTGAAACAAGAAAAATAAAAAAACAAAATAAATAAAAAGTTTAAAAAAAAAAGAAGTTGAGTTGAGCACTGAGGTAGAGCCAAGAGGAATATGGGCTTAGGTAAGGTATATTTTTGTGTTGTCTGCACGGGTTGACACATAAATCACATGAAGAAATATCTTACTTCTTTTTCTTTTTCTTTTTCAAATCTAGGGCCTGGGGCATGCTAGGCAAGCAGCAAAGTACTGAGCCACACCCCCAGCACTGGGCTATTGCACTTTGAGGACATGTATGGCCAGTTTTTTTGTTTGTTTGTTTGTTTTTGTTTTTTGTCTTTTTGAGACAGGGTCTCACTATGCAGTTCAGGCTGGCCTTGAGCTCACTTTTGTAGCCCAGGCTGGTCTCGAACTCACACAGATCCTCCTGCCTCAGCCTCCCGAGTGCTGGGATTACAGGCGTGCACCACCACGCCCAGCTAATAATAACAAATTTTAATACAAAATTCAGTTGTAAGCATCTTTGATTTGGAATGAAGGTATTAAAAAAAGATTCTGACTTTTTCAACTAACAACTATTGAAAATTTTTCTCAAAAGATGTATTTTACATAATATTGCACATTTGAAATAGGGTTTGTGTTAAGGGAAAATTCTTAAGTTTTCATAAAGTTCAAGCTTTGCAAAATAGCAAATATATTTTGAGTCTTAGGATAGAAAGTTACTGCTTTGGGTTTTATTGATTTGAACATTGACATATAAATATGCTTTGCCTTTTGTAGTTTTTAGCATTCATGAATAACATCAGTGATGATGTAGGCACTTCTGTTCTCTTTTGAAAGATATCTCAACTATGCTGACCTTGAACTCAAGATCTTCATGTTTCAGTTCTCCAGGTGCTAGGATTGTAGCCATGTGGCTATCATGCCTAGCTAAGTCTGGTGTTTTTCAAGATATTTAACAACTTTATGTAGAACAAATGTGCATAATAAAAATACTTGTACTTATAATCAGTGGATTATGATTTGGTAATAGTGATGATTACATATACTATCTCATGCCATTCCACATTTTTAAATTCTAATGCCTAAGCATAAATTCACATTAAATTTTGTGTTTAGCTTAGTGTCCCTTCTGGTTTCGTCCTTTTCTCAGGGGCTGGGAAAATAGAGGTCAGTAGAATAAAAGCTTTCCTGGTAAGCCCAAGGGGCTGAGTTCAATCCCCAGCCCCCCCCCCCCAAAAAAAAAGATTTCGTTCTTTTCTTAAAGATATACATGAATATATAACTTTTCCTCTAGTTATTAACAATGTCTTAGCATTTTTCCCAGTAAATATGTATTGGTCTATTTAATTTTGTTACCACATTTAGAAAATGAAACTTTTTTGCATATATATTTCAGTTCTGGTTAAATGTACGTAACAAACTTTTCCATCTTAACAGTTTTTAAAATAAGTTTGTGATATTATATCTCCATTGTTACACAGCTGTCATCACTATTCCTATACAGATCCCTGTGACCCATTAAACAATTATACTTTCCTTTGTATTTTTGAGACAGGGTCTTACTATTATAGTTCAGGCTAGTCTTGAACTCACAGTGTATTTCAGGCTGCCCTGAAACTTGCAGTCATTACACCTGCCTTAGCCTCACAAGTGCTGGGATTATAGGTGTGCACCACCATACCCAATTTAATAACAATTCTTACTCTTCCTCCAGGTTTTGGCAGCTATCATTCTGCTTTTGTTCAGGTAGATTTGACATAATAGACTCCTACAGTATTTGTCACTCTGTGACTAGCTTGCTTCATTTAGCATATATCTTCACAGTTCATCTGTAGAACCTTTTGTATGTAATAAAATCACCTTTCTTTGTGAGGCTAAATAATATTCCACTGCATATATGTGTTACATTTTGTTTATTTGTTTCTCAACAGACACATGGATTGCTTTTACTACTTGAGTATTGTGAATAATGCTACTTTGAACACATGTATAAAAATACAACTATTCTTTTTTGGGGATGGGTACCAGGGATTGAACTCAGGATCTTGTGCTTGCCAGGCAGCACTTATTCTGCTGAGCTATCTCCCCTGCCCCCATACCATTTTGTTGGTACCTCATTTTTTTTTTTAATTATGGCCAGCTCAGCCTGTCCTGGTGGTGGGGGTGGTACAATATGTGGTGCTAGCGGTTGCCTAAGCTCTCCTAAGCAGGCACTTTAGACTGCTGAACCATCTCACCAGCCCTTGGTACCTCATTTTAATGGTAAAGTCATATTCTAGCAATGCTTAAATGCTGGATGTTTTCTTGAAAGTAATTCCTTAATCCTGCAATTAATTCCTATGTCCACTTTAGGAATCTTTCAACCTCATGTACGGCACCTCTTGGTTCTGGCAACTCCTGTGGACATAGTAATTCTAGGACTCAGCTATGCTAATTTGCAACCAGGTATTATAAACCACATGTTATGCTGTTTAACTGCAAAAAATGCTATTTCAGTTGACAAAAGCTTCTGTTTGCAAACAATTCAGTTCAAAAGTGTAAGTGACAAAATTTTAACTTCCCTTCAGAAACTGTATTAGGTAACAACCACATGCATTCTCATATAAATGCAAACACAGTCATTTTCCTCAAAATTATAAATCAAGATAAGTTTGTAAATCAAGGTACCAGTGTGATATATTGTTCAGTTAATATTTAAACTAATAGGGTTAAATTGTTCAATTTTACAATTCATACTAAGGACTATGCTACATAGTCCTCTATCCCTGTACCAAAATTTAATAATTTAGATTTGATTTTTGGTTAGTATTTTACTATGTAAAATTTATATATAGTATAGATTCTCTTTAACTTGAATTAGTCAAATTATTATCAGACTTATTTTATTAGCTTAAAAATCATACAGAAGCTAGATGTATTAATAGGAAAACAATCCAAAGATCATTTTAAACTTAAAGCAGTAATAAATATTCTTATACTTTTTTCTTTAAAAAAAAAAAAAATAGGTTCTGGAATTCTCAATGACAGCATGTCTGGTGGAATGCAGCTGCTTCCAGATCCTTTGTATTCTCTTCCCACTGATAATACCTACCTTTTAACCATAACTTCTACTGATAATGGCAGAATATTCTTGGCTGGAAAGGATGGCTGTTTATATGAAGTAGCATACCAAGTAAGCTTAACATTTATAAATACTCCCTTTTTTTTCTTGATGGAGTAAGGGAAGTAGACATCTGTTTTTGTTTTTGTTTTTGTTTTAAATGTATGTATGTATGTATGTATGTATGTATGTTATGGCCAGCTCAGCCTGCCCTGGGGGTGGGGTTGGCACAGCATCTCACTGGCCCTAGACTTTTTATGTTTTTCTTGTTTCATAAGCTTTATTTGCTTATTCACTCATTTTTATGGCTGGCTCAGCCCGCGCCCTGAGGGCAGGGCTGGCGCAGCATGTGGTGCTGGGGATCGAACCGCGGTCCCTGAAGCCGCCCAAGCGTCCCCAAGCAGGTGCTTTAGACCACTGAGCCATCCCACCGGGCCCTTTCTTTTCTTCCTTTTTTTTTGCTGAACTGACCAAGGTTTAAACTTGTGACCTTGCACTTGCCAGATAGGCACTTGTGCCATGGAGCTATCTCCCCAGCCCCTAGACTTTTGTTTTATTTTATTCATTTATGTTTTCAATAAGCAGAGTATATTTATTGAGAGAAAGAAAGTTCCTGTCCAAGAGAGGGATAGCAGGGGGCCAATGCAGGTAGTCCCCATTTTAATTTTCTAATTACATGGTATATTCTTATGGAAAATAGTCAAACAGATAAGCTGAACTAGTTTGTCACTATACTGTGCATAGAAAACCCCACCCTCTCCCTAAATGTAACTATCCTTATTAATTTTTTTTCCATTGTTACAGATTAAACTCAGGGCTTAACATATGCTAGGCAAGTACTATGTCCTTGAGTTATATTTCCATCCCCTTTGTCAGCTTTATGTAACTATATTGATGTGTGTATATATATTTGTATATATATATGTAAGTTAACCATAATTTACTTTTACAAATTATGCTTTTATTTACAGTATTGACTTATTTTCACAATTGGCTTTTCATTTAAGATATCTTGAAAGCCTTTATGGTTAGTATTTGATAATTATTTTTATTTTTCATTTTTATTTATTTATTTATTTATTTATTTATTTATTTATTTATTTATTTGTCTTTTTGAGACAGGGTCTCACTATGCAGTTCAGGCTGGCCTTGAGCTCACTTTTGTAGCCCAGGCTGGTCTCGAACTCACACTGATCCTCCTGCCTCAGCCTCACAAGTGCTGGGATTACAGGCATGTGCCACCACACCCAGCAGTTATTTTTATTTTAGAATTCAACTCACTAGTTAAGTTCGAAGAATATCTTGCTTTATGTGTAATCCCTAGTATGTCATAAAGACTTGAAGCAAGGTTATATAATACTTGTTATGAGTTACATACCTTTATCAGTCTATTTTTTCTTTTAAGGCAGAAGCTGGTTGGTTTAGTCAAAGATGTAGGAAGATAAACCACTCAAAGAGTGCACTTTCTTTCCTTGTTCCTTCCTTGCTACAATTCACATTCTCAGAAGATGGTAAGTAGGAAACAAATTTGACAAATAAAACATTTAATTGTTGGCTTAACAATTAGTTTGTTTAATAGAACCACTTTTTGTGTGTGTGTCTGTGTGTGGTAGTGGTGGTGGTACTGGGAATTAAACCAGGCACATACTAGGCAAGTGCTCTTCTATTGAGCTATATATCCTCTGTCCTGGAAATTCTCGTTCTATTTATTTTGTCAGTTTTGGGTTTTTTATTTATTTCGTTTTTTGACACAGTCTCACTATATAGTTCAGGCTGACATTGAACTCACAATGTGGCACAAGCCAGCTTTAAACTCACAGCCATCTTCCTTCCTGAGCTTCTTGAGTACTGGGATTAATAGGTATGCACTAACATGATGAACAGCAACTCATTTATTTTTTTTGGAGGTCAAGAATAGTAAAATGTATTGAAGAATAGGAATAGCTTGCCTGACGCTCTCATTTTAATAACATTTGTCATTTTGAGTATCATTTCTTAACATAATTCATCAGATGCCTTAAAGGGTCAACAGATTATAAAACAGGGAACATATGAATTTTTTATTAGGTTACTCATTTCCTATAAATGTAGCACCATAGAATAGAGCACCACTATATAGAACCTGTGTCCAAAACAGCAGTGCACACTTAAACCAAAATGTGAATATATACACACAGGTGCACAAAGAGACAGGTTCTGGCATTTAATACATGGTTTACCTGGTCTAAAACAAATTCTTAGTATGAAGTATTTATGGCTTTAGTTTTTAAATAAGCTAAGAAATTTAAATTGGTGAAATCATTTTTAAATACTTTGTCAGAATAAGGCAAACACAACTTAAAATTGTTAGTGACTGGATTTCTAGTCCTGAGTTACTTAACAATGTGGTATATTTGGACAGATACCTTGTTAAGACAATTTTCATCATTGTGCTAAAATAAGAGTGTACTTAAGCAAACTGCAGTGCCTATGACATTTCTAGATACAAAATTCAGGACCGAGTTGTATGTGTGATCCATTGATTGAAATGTCCTTATGTGGCACATGATTGTAGTTCTTTCCCCTTAACACGAACCAAACTACATTGAAATTTTCTGGGTTCCCCCCTTCCCTCGCTTTGGTACTAGAGATTGAGCACAGAATCTTATGAATGATAGGCAAATTCTCTTCCACTGAGCTGTATCTCCAGTCCTTTATATAGTGGTACGTTGGCTCACAAACTGAATTCTTTACACATATTATAAGCAGAATCATAGAATGTATTCTGTGACCAGAATCGTGTAGATGTTAAGTTCATGAGCTGAGGTACCACTGTATTTTTAAATTTTAAGATAGGGCCTTCCTAAGTTGCTAGTGTTATTTCTAACTTGTCATCCTCTTTCCTCAGGCTCCCAAATAGCTGCAATTATAGGCATGTACCACCGCACCAAACTCATTCAACAGTATTTAACAAATGTTCCCTATATGCTATTTTATATTATAATGTTATAACATTTAATGAATGACTCATCCCTAGAATTTTCTGTTTCAAGAAATTCAACATAAGTGTAATGACATTTATATGAGTAACCCATAATCTCAGTTACTCAGAAGGCTAATGTAGAGATCAGGAGCTTGAGGCCAAAGCCTGCAACTTAGTGAAACCTTATCTCAAAATTTAAAAATAAAGGCAGGACCTGTCCTTTGGGTAAGTGCATGTTTAAGATGGGCAAAATCGTTCTCCAGCCCTGCCTCCAGGGTACACTGAGACAGTGATTGGGACTGGGCTTGATGGTGCACACCTGTAATCCCAGCTCTTGGGAGAATGAACACTGTGAGTCCGATCTACATAGTGAGACCCTGTACTAAATATAAAATAAAAAAACAAAACAAACAAAAAATAAAATAGAATTCAGTAAGAAGTCAGTGATGCTTTTAATCCCTTAAAAATACTTGATATCTGTCATCTGATTGTTTCCTGGCTTTGTCGTTATACAAATATCTTAGGACTAAACTCCCAAGTAAGAAAGGAAAATTCCCAATTATAAAGTTCTAATTCAGAAATTTAAATTTGCTGGTGATTACTGTGCTTGATTTGTTAATCTTTCGGGTTTTTTTTATTTTATATTTAGATCCTATTGTTCAAATTGCAGTAGATAACTCCAGAAATATTTTATATACACGATCAGAGAAAGGAGTAATACAGGTAAGTATTCATATTGTACTCCTTTAAAAATAGAAAAACATTCATTTTTTTGTTTTTTGTTTTGTTGTGTGGAACTGAGGATTGAATTCAAGTCCTTGTATTTACCAGGCAACTGCTTATTCTACTGAGTTATCTCCCCAGAACCCCCAATATTCATGCACTAATAAGGAAGATTTATTTTTTCTCTGTGCAGTGTGTGTTTTTTTACCAGACTCATCCTCTTAAACACTTAATAGGCTTTCTGAGTTTTCAAATCTCTGAACATTTCTGTACCTGTTAAGTATAAAATTAAAAGATCTCTTAAAAAAGGAAAAATTTGTTTAATAGAATATGTACAGTATACAGTTATGTTTACATGAGCAAGTTTTTATTCACAGGTTTATGATTTGGGCCAAGATGGACAGGGAATGAGTCGAATTGCTTCAGTCTCACAGAATGCTATTGTCTCTGCTGCGGGCAACATTGCTAGGTAAGACTTAATATATTGTCAAGACATTTCATTTTAGGGATACATTTATGTATGACATACTTTGTTTTTTTGTTTTTGTTTTTGTTTTTTTGTCTTTTTGAGGCAGGGTCTCGCTATGCAGTTCAGGCTGGCCTTGAGCTCACTTTTATAGCCCAGGCTGGTCTTGAACTCGCACCGGTCCTCCTGCCTCAGCCTCCCTAGTGCTGGGATTACAGGTGTGCACCACCACACCCGGCTGTATGACATACTTTGGTTAAATCATTTCCTCAGAACATCTGAAAAAGATAAAGAATGTTGGAGATCATGGTAGATCAGTGGTGCTGAACCTTTTAGAGCTTTCAGTGACACAAACACCCCACTGTGGCACATCTGCCAGAGGCTCACTCCCACTGTTTGAAGTAGGGCTGCTAGAGTTTGTGATAATTTGAAATATAATGTGAATTGGTTTTGTTATGTAAAATTCAGCTTATCATGAATTTTTCTCTTGGAACTTTTTTTTTTTTTTTTTTTTTTTTTTTCTGGTGCTGGGTACCTTACATATGCTAAGTAAGTGCTGTACCCCAGAGTCACATCCCTAGTTTTGTTAGGACTTTGTGTTAACCTTAAGTGATCTAATATAAGCATTATAGATACAGCTAGGTAGTTGTCACTTTTTATATCTGTAGCAGGCCTGTATGGTACAAGTTTAGTCTGATTATTGACATAAGTATAGGGTACAAAATTTAAAAACTGTAGTATCTGCCTTTTCTTCAAGTGGATATAAAATGAAAAGTGCTTTTAAGATTTCCCTGAGGTCTCACTCTTTAAATTTGGGAACCCAACCTAGAAACCAAGAAATTCTCTAGTACTGTTCCGTTCATGTATTTCCCCAATGCCTTGATTGCAGCAAACATTCTTTTCACATATAAAACTATTAGATTTTCAGTTTTTCTTGTCCATATACTTGAGTAATTGAAACAATTAGTCTTCATCATGAAAGATAACTTTTTTTGTATTGCTGAAATCAAACCTAGAGATATACAATACCAAGCTAATGTACAGTTCTTTTTGTCTTTTTATTTTTGAGACTGATGCTTACTAAGTTGCTCGATCTGACCTACAATTTGCTCTGCTCCTGCTACAGTGTCCAAAGTAGCTGATTCACAAGCATGGAACTGGAGGAACTTTCCTCCCTCCCTTTTTCCTTTTCTTGCCATCACCCATCTCTTTTTCTGTCTTTCTCCCCACATCTCTTTATCTTTTCAGTAACAAAAGAAATCTAATGCTGGGTATAGTGACTTACACCAATAATCCCAACTACTAAGGAGGCTGAGACAGACTTGCAAGTTCAAGGTCAACCTAGGCAATTTAGCAATGCCCTGTCTCAAACTAAGAAAAAGCTAGGAATGCGACACTTCCTAGGTTCAATCACCAGTACAGTACCCAGCCCACCTCACCCTCCCACAGAAAAAAAGAACCAAGAACCATAAGGCTAGTAACTGATAAGAGTTTACTGTTCACTCCCTCCAACTTACTGTAGAACAACTGTCTTTATAAAAAAGTAGATGAACAGTATGGCAAACACTGATAAAACTGCTCTCTCAATTCACTGCTTGTGCACATTTTGTCTCATTTGCTTACTGATTTTCTTCTGGGTCATTTGCTAATGTGCTTTTACCCCTAGATTCTTGCCTTCTCTGTAATGTCTTGGTGACTGTATAGTTGTCACACATAGTAAAATTTACAGTAATTTTATGTCTATTATAGTTGTGTAACTGTATAGTTTATATTAAAATTTTCCAGCAGTTTCACAAATGTATAGCTGTTTTCATTTTCACATTCCACCGTCAGCTTTATTTAATAGTCATTAGTTTGTGCAATTCATGTCTTTAATAGACCCTTTCCTGCCTATTCTTTTTGATAAAGCTGACATTTAGGAGAGAGGAGCAGGGGAAGTGTTCAGTTTCTGAATTTGTCTTTTTCCTGGAATTAACCTCTGTGTACTGTTCTTTTTAAGGCAATAGGTAGGTGATGTGAGCTGCTTTCTTCATTACTTAAGAGACTCTAAATATCAGTTTTTCTACTAATAACTATTGGAAATATCTCCATTAAAAGACTCATTTTGCTGCTTTCGATTTAGTATCCTTGCCAATAATATTTGTTTCTCTGAGAACACATTCTTCTCCATCACCTATTCACCTAGTCCTGATCAACCTGCCCTAGGGGTAGTGGTGCAGCATATGGTTCAGGGGATTGAACTGCAGTCCCTCCCTACAATTGCCTAAGCTTACCTAAGGGGGCACCTTAGACCTGCTGAGCCATCTCGCTGGGCCACACCAGTGGTTTTAATCTTCTTGATGATCTTCTTTTGAAAATAGGGATAGTCTTAACTACATAATCTGTAGAAGTAGTCTTAATTATATAATTAAACATATTCTAGAGTTTGTTCCACTTTTTTTTTTTTTTTTTTTTTTCAGAGCCAGGGATTGAACTCAGGTCTTTGTGCTTGCCAGGCAAGCGCTTATTCTACTGAGCTATCACCCCAGCCCCCAATTTGTTCCACTTTTTACTGCTATTGTGTTGCTGCTTCTGTATTATCTAAGTAGTTAATGTATTTTAGCATGTTTAGATATATAAATACACTGGAAAATGTGCCTTATAAATTAATAGACATATCTTACAAATACTACTGTAGTTTTTAACCTTCCTTTCAGGACCATTGATCGTTCTGTTTTTAAGCCAATTGTTCAAATAGCAGTGATTGAAAATTCTGAATCATTGGATTGTCAGTTACTGGCTGTTACACATGCAGGTATGTCCTTTAATTTATCTGCTGTTGCTGTTGTTGGTTTTTTTTTTTTTTTTTTTTTTTTTTTTTTTTTTTTTTTTTTTTTTTTTTTTTTTTTTTTTTTTTTTTTTTTTTTTTTTTTTTTTTTTTTTTTTTTTTTTTTTTTTTTTTTTTTTTTTTTTTTTTTTTTTTTTTTTTTTTTT
>PVJA010033087.1:0-11527 GCA_004027025.1 Myocastor coypus | reverse complement strand
TATGGCCGGCTCAGCCTGCCCTGGGGGTGGGGCTGGCACAGCATGTGGTGCCAGGGATTGAACTTCGGTCCCTGCAGTTGCCTAAGCTTTCATAAGCAGATGCTTTAGACCACTGAACCATCTCACCAGCCCTAGAAATGCTTTTACTTCTATTCAGCTACCAAACCATATGAATTCTTTGAAATTAAAGATTTTTAAAATTGTGAGATTCCTCTGATTCTGTACTTACACATAGCTAGCTATATAAGCCAGGCCTGAAAGGTAAAGTGGCTCTCATTGGCGATGGAGCCTGCACTGCCATATAGACTGTTGGAGCAAGTCCTACTGAAGTGTATTCACCCCTGAACTCCTAGTGATGTTTTCTTAAAGAATTTTTTATTTTTTTATTTATTTATGTTTTTCTTGTTTCATAACCTTTATTTGCTTATTCACTCATTTTTATGGCTGGCTCAGCCCGCGCCCTGACGGTAGGGCTGGCGCAGCATGTGGTGCCGGGGATCAAACCGCGGTCCCTGAAGCAGCCCAAGCTTTCCCAAGCAGGTGCTTTAGACCACTGAGCCATCCCGCTGGGCCCCACTAGTGATGTTTTCTTAGAAATCTATACTATATATATTTTTGTTTTCTATTAATATATGTTTGCAGTGCATAATGATGGTGTTCACTGTGGATTGTTCATACGTGTCCATGACACATCTTGGTCCCTTTTCCACTTATGAAAGACCTATCTCCATTTCCAATTGTCTGTTTTGCATTGCTTTTTAATTTATTTATACTTTGAATTTCTCAAAGTAAGAGAAAATCATGCAATAATTAACCTTATGTGTCTTTTTATTTATTTATTTTTATTTTTTTATTTTTTTCTTGTTTCAGAACCTTTATTTGTTTATTCACTTATTTTTTTTATGGCCGGCTCAGCCCGTGCCCTGAGGGCAGGGCTGGCGCAGCATGTGGTGCCGGGGATCGAACCGCGGTCCCTGAAGCCACCCAAGCTTTCCCAAGCAGGCGCTTTAGACCACTGAGCCATTCCGCCAGACCCCAACCTTATGTGTCTTATTTTGCTTAATGTTATGGTTTCATAGTGCATAAGCCTAGAAATATAGTTTAGCTGATCATACTCTCAAGTCAGTGAGGGAAATGATACACGGTTTTAGTAAAGTTCTGTTTTCTAAATGAAATTGTTTTTGTGCACATATATCTCAGATCCTTTTTTATTGATGGAAAATTTTGCCCCATTGTCAGGTGTTAGGTTATATTTCAGCACTTGTCCATTTAGACAACCATTGGCCCGGCCTAATTCACTGACGCTGGTTCATGTGCGCTTACCTCCGGGCTTCTCAGCATCTTCAACGGTGGAAAAGCCTTTGAAAGTACATAAAGCTCTTTATACTAAAGGTATGTTCTAAAATGCTGTCAGATATGTGAGATTTTTGAAATTATTAAAATTATAAGGTGTTGAAAATACCACAAATTCATTACTCAAATTTAGTCTTGTCAATCTTTTCCAGATACTTTTTATTAATACTGTTCTCTTTTTTTCTTTTTTTTATAAATTTAATTTTATTTTAAAGAGTAAAAATAGCAGGAACAAAGATCAAAGAACAGTAACAAGTAAGAGTACATATAGTACAGAATTTCAAAACAAAAATTTAATAATGGTTATATTACATATTCTCATCATCATATCAGATTAGATTAGTAGCTATAGGTATGTAAGATTGATCAAACAATTAAACAATTATTTAATTTCAATAAACATTAATTTTATAAAACTCCTCCAAATACATTTTGTATTTAAGTCACTGTTACCAAAAAAAAAAAAAAAAAAAAAAAAAAATTTTTAGGTGGTCCTGAGATTGATTCCTGGCACCACCCAAAATTTATTTATTTATTTATTTATTTATTTATTTATTATTTCTTCTTTTGAGTCCTTATGCTAGGGAGACTATATGATATTTGTATATGTAGGTCTGGTTTATTTCACTTGTGAGTATATATTCAAGATACATCCATTTATATATGAAGTCTCCCAGTTTATCATTTCTTATAGCTGAGTAATATTCCATTTTATGAAAATAACACATCTTTTTCAACCTTTCTTCATATGATGGGCATTTTGGTTGTTTCCAGGATTTGGCTATCACAAATGGTGCTGCTGTGAATATAGTTGCACGGATATCACTATGATATGATGTTTTCAGTTCTTCTGGGAAAATTCCCAGTAGTGGGATGGCTGGATTGAATGGGAATTAATGTTGTTTTAAGCATTTCAGTTTATATATTTACCTAAAACTATAGCTTTTAATGCATAGTTCTTAGTTTTAATTTTATGAGTTCACTTGTCAGAATTGTATTTATGTATAATAGCCTTTCTTAACTTTTTTCTTTGGAATAGTTGGGAAAACCAGGACAACTTTTCTGATACCATGCTTGGTGCTCCTGTATCATTATGTGCCACAGTCTGAAATATCGATGGCAAATTCTTTATGATTCGTGACTAAGCTTAAAAAATTGTAGGGGCCCGGCGGGATGGCTCAGTGGTCTAGGGCACCTGCTTGGGGAAGCTTAGGCGGCTTCAGGGACCGCGGTTTGATCCCCGGCACTACATGCTGCGCCAGCCCTGCCCTCGGGGCGGGCTGAGCCAGCCATAAAAATGAGTGAATAAACAAAGGTTCTGAAACAAGAATAAAAATAATAAATAAAATTTTAAAAAATTCTTAAAAAAAAATTGTAGTTAAAATATCAGAACTTGGAAAGTCGGTATGTGCCTTTGCTCATGGTGGAGAAATGTTTCCAGTCACTCAAAGCCTCTTCTATGCTAACTCTGTTGTCTCTCCCAACGTTTTATTACTCAACACCCAAATGAAACTTACCTTTAAAAATAGAATTTTTTTCAAATATATACTACTACGTACCTTTATTACTTTTTACTAACAGCTTTACTGAAATATAATTCATGTAAGATTTAACCTTTTATAATGTAAAATGTAGTGTGTTTTAGTTTCTTCAGTGCTGTATAGTAATGTCTTAGGATGAGACTCATTTATTACCCTACGGGAAAAATATCCATATTCCTTAGTAATCATTCCTTATTCTATTCCTGTTTTCTCCCAGCTCTAAGGAATCAAAAGTTAGGTAAATTAGATTTCGATAGTGTAGTCTATACATCAAATTAGAGAATGTTACATTTTAATTATGTTGTCTTCAAATTATTGACTACCTACTGCCCTATTTATTTAGACCTGCTTTGATTTTATTTGGTGATACCTTTACAGTATACAAAGGTTGTACTGTGTGTGTGTGTGTGTGTGTGTGTGTGTGTGTGTGTGTGTGTATGTGTTAGTAAGGGCCTATAGAGTCCCACTACGTATATTGAACTCATGGTGATTTGCATGTGTTCAGCCTCCCAAAGAGTTGGAGTACAAACATGACACCAAGCCTGCTCTCCATTGCAATCCCCATCTCGCCTGTCCCGGGGATGGAGCCAGCATGGCACACCTGACGCTGTGCAGTTTCTCTCTCTCTTTCTCTTTCCTACCTCTACCTCTACCTCTACCTCTACCTCTACCTCTACCTCTACCTCTACCTCTATCTCTTTTTGAGATAGGGTCTTGCTATGTAGTGCAGGCTGATCTTGAATTCACATAGTCCAGGCAAGACTGGAATGCCCTTTGGTTCTCTTGCATAAGCCTCCCAAGTGCTGGGATTATAGTAATGTGCCACCATCATTAGTTGCACTTTGTGTGTGTGTGTGTGTGTGTTTAAAGAGGACTTGACACCATTTGTTTATATTTACATTTAAGCTTACTGCTACATTTTAGGTATACATAATGATAACATTTATCATAGAGAATTTTACCTGTATATGATACAGCTTGATTCTTTTTCTTTCATTCCCTTCCCCTCCAGTCCTCCTCCCTCTCATTTACAAAAGCTTTGTTTCTACTCTTTCCTTTTCCCTTACTTCTCCCTTTCCCCTTCTCCTAGATCCCCTACTCATTTGAATATGTTCTTCCTGTTTCACAGTAGCTATTACACATTTTGGTCCTTATTTATACATTGCTGTACTTTTGTTAAATTTATTCCGAAGTTTTTTTTTTTTTTTTTCATTTTTTTTTGTGATTTCAAAACAATTATTACTATCTTTTTCCTTTTTTTTTTTTCTCTCAACAGTTCCAGAGATAAAACTCATAACCTTGTGCTTACCAGGCAGGCACTTATGCCACTGAGCTATATCCCCAGCCCCAATAATTATGTTTTAATGGTAGAAATGTATTCAGGAAAATCATGTTATGGTTTTAGTTAAGTGAATAAGAAATTATTTTTCTGTAATTATTATTTCTCCATAATGCTATATACCTGTGTTCCTAGCAAGTTTGATCCCAATGTAGACAGATTTAATGCCTTTAGAAGACCACATCTCAACATTTACAAAAGAGGTGGGAATATAGCTCAGTGAAAAGCTCAGAATTCAATCCTTAATACTGAAAGAAAATAAAACATTTTTTTAAAGTTCTGCAAACTAAAATTTAAGAGATAATTTCTGCCACCTTGATATAAAGTAATTTTTCATAAACAAGTTACATATTTTGCTAATTGCTTATGCTTCCTCAACCTAAAACTATCTAATGGGGTTGAAACTGATACCACTGAACTTATTATGAAAGGGGAAAATTTGTAGGAAAGACTGAAATTGCACACAGGAAAATACATTTCATTGTTAATTGTAATAGGTAGCATGACTTAGACTTGCTTTTATGATATTTATTTCTGTTGTTTCATTGAAAAATAACTTTTATTCATAGTATGTATTTGAATTACCAGGACATAAACCAATTCATTAACTGTTATGTAAAGCTAGTAAATTAGTCATCTTTATATGCTAAGTAAAATAAAAAGTGAACCCATCAATTGTGAAATATATTCTGCTATATGAATAGTGTACTCTGAAAGTGTGAAAAAAAAGTTTTCCTGCAAGAAATCCAATATAAGATTGAGAACACTTGTCAAACTGCCCAACTAATAATTGCATATTCTTTCAAGGGATTTATTTTTATTTTGTAACTTGTTTGTTTATACAGATTTGTATACATTAATGTGGGGTGGGGTTTTTTTGGGTTTTTTTGTGGGTTTTTTTTTTTTTTTTTGGTATTTTTAGGAAAGGGTCTACAGGGTGTTCAGAATCTCACTACTAGATTGGACTCATAGTGGTCCACCTGTTTACAGCCCTCCAAGAGTTGGTATTATAGGTGTGCACCACCATGCCTAGTCTCCATTGATGTCTCGGTGTGCCCTGGGGATGGAGCCAGCATAGCCATTAATGTGTATTAAAGCCTATAGAATATGCATTTTGTTTGACATCAGTAACAGTTTATGTATTAAACTTTTAGGTATTCTGTTGATGGCAGCTTCAGAAAATGAAGATAGTGATATTTTGTGGTGTGTTAACCATGACACATTTTCTTTCCAAAAGCCAATGATGGAAACCCAGGTAGGTTATCTTGAAAATTCTAAAGAAACTTCTATATAATAGCTTTTTGGTGATTGTTGTGATGCTAAGAACTAAATGCACTGTGCTTTCTAAAATATTCTAAATCCCAGCACTTGGGAGGCCCAAAACAGGAGAATCACTACGAGTCTGAGCTACATTGTGAGACCCTGTAGACATTGTCCAAAATATAGAAAGAAAAAGCAAAAATAACTGACACACCACATCCTTCTAGGGATGCTTTGGTATGGGGATAAAAGTTCAAACTCTTATGCTGTGTGGTAAATATTTAATGTTTTATTTTATTTTAATATTTAATATTTTAGTAATCTAGTTTATCTAAAAGAATTTTAATAATACTTAGTACTTAGTACTATCATGAGATTGTGTGTGTGAATACTCAATATTTGTCAGAACTGCCTGACATAAGAAGCAGTTAATAATGTTAATATACTTTTTTTCTTAAAACATCATTTCATTTGTATAATTTCGATGTGTGGACTTTGACAACATGAACAATCACTAAATATAGTAGGTAAAATCTGATCAAATTATGGTTTCCTAGGCCGGGTGTGGTGGTGCATGGTGAGGCAGGAGGATTGGTGTGAGTTTGAGACCAGCCTGAGCTACAGAAGTGAGCTCAAGGTCAGCCTGAACTGCATAGCGAGACCCTGTCTCAAAAAAGACAAAAAGAAAAAAAAAAATGATTTGCTAAAGCATCCATAAAAGGCATTGAGAATAACTGGAAATTGTATATTGTCTGGGTGTTGTATTAGGGGTTGTTGATATTTTTAGATCTTTTATTATGGTACTGTGAATATGTAAGCATCTTTATTTTTTGAAGATTCATGCAATGTATGTAAAGGTTACATGACAACTATAACTAACCACGTAATCCAAGAAAAAATAGAGAAAGCAAGTGTGGTGGAATGGTTATAATTATTGCACATAGGGACACTTTCTATTTTTCAGCGTTTTTGTATGCTTGAAATATTTCATTCTAAAATATTTTAGAAGATATAAAACTCAGAAAGTAGTAGGACTTTGGAAGACAATGGTATTCATGTGTCAGTAACAAGTGCTGAATTTACTAATATAGGTGATTTTATCCTTCAAATTTAGTAACACATAATCATTGATTCTTTTTTTGTTTGTCTTTTTGAGACAGGGTCTCGCTATGCAGTTCAGGCTAGCCTTGAACTCACTGTTACAGCCCAGGCTGGTCTCTAACTCACAATGATCCTCCTTCCTCAGCCTCCCAAGAGCTGGGATTATAGGCATATGCCAGCATACCTGGCATCATTCTGGTTTTTTTGTTTGTTTGTTTGTTTGTTTGTTTTTAATGGCCAACTTAGCCTGCCCTAGGTCCATGCAGTTGCCTAAGCTTGCCTAAGCAGGCGCGTTAGACTGCTGAACCATCTCACCAGCCCCACTGGCATCATTCTGGTTCTTGAGAAAAATATAGTTCTAGTAAATAGAATTTGCAACTTATTGTAAGAAAACTTTCCTTTTGTTCTGTAGTATAAAAAAAACTAGTATAGCCGGGCGTGGTGGCTCACGCCTGTAATCCCAGCACTCGGGAGGCTGAGGCAGGAGGATCGGTGCGAGTTCGAGACCAGCTTGGGCTACAAAAGTGAGCTCAAGGCCAGCCTGAACTGCATAGCGAGACCCTGTCTCAAAAAGACAAAAAAAAAAAAAAAAACTAGTATAAAAATATCTGATAAAAAGAACAGGATAGTAAAAATTAAATGCATACTTTTGAGGTTATTCATACTACAAGTGTTTTCCTGAGAGTATTTTATCTATTTTTTCAAAAGCTTTGGTTTTTAAAGAAAAAAAAAAAAAAAGTAATGTTTATTGAAAGTGTTAATGTTTAATTATTTGATCAATCTTATATACCTATATCTATCAATCTAAACTGATCTGATGATGAAAATATGTAGTATAACCATTATTAAATTTAATAATAAAAATTTTTGGGGTCTGGGGAGATAGCTCTGTGGCACAAGTGTCTGCCTGGCAAGTGCAAGGTTGTGAGTTTGAACCCCGGTCCCACAAAAAAAAAAAAAAATTAAAAAAAAAAGCTTTGGTTTTTGTAACTTTAGTAAGATGTATAAAAACAATGTTTCTTTTTTTATAGATGACAACCCGTGTGGATGGCCATGCCTGGGCTCTTTCTCCAATAGATGAATTGAAAGTAGATAAAATAATTACACCTTTAAATAAGGACAATATTCCAATAACTGACTCACCAGTTGTTGTACAGCAACACATGTTACCTCCAAAGAAGTTTGTACTTCTCTCAGCACAGGTAGGTACACGTTATGGAAGAGACAAAGAAAGAGAATAGATACTTAATATTTTTGTCAAATACCTGAAGTAGTCCCTTAGGACAGTCATTTTCTTAAGCACTTTGGAATATTTAGTCTTACGATATTTTAAAATATTTTCACCTGCTTGGGAAAGCTTGGGCCGCTTCAGGGACCACGGTTCGATCCCCAGCACCACATGCTGTGCCAGCCCTGTCCTCGGGATGGGCTGAGCCGGCCATAAAAATGAGTGTGTAAACAAACAAAGGTTCTGAAACAAGACAAAAATAAATAAATAAAATTAAAAACAATAAATAAAAAAGAATAAAAACAAGCCAGTCAGGTTAGACTGTGCAGCCATGCCTCCGGGCCCCCCCTCCCCTCCATGAAGGGGCAAGCAACAGTTCAGTGGGAGTATCAGGGGATAAAAGTTCAACAGGTTATTGCTGGCTGTGCTGGTTGGCTTTATTTAGCTCACTTTTGCACCTTTTTGCAAAAGCCAAGCCTTGCTGAGGAGCTCTCCAAGTTTGTTCCTTTGTTCTGCTTGTAACACTGAAAATTTTGTGACTAACAAACCCAGGAAGGCAGGGGAGTGACCTGGTTTGCTCCATAACCCAGTTAGGACTTTCTCTAGACAGTAAGTGAGAATTCTACATGGCAGGGGACAAAGGCATGTGTGAAACAATTACTAAGCTAACCTACAGTTACCTTTAATTATTAGTACAGTAAAATGTTCCCTGAGATAGGGACTTAGGATAATATTCTCAGCAGTCAGGGAGCCCACAGTAGCAGGATTGCAAGCTTAAGCACTGTCTGGGCAATTTTGGGAGACCTTGTCTCAAAATAAGTAAAAAATAAATAAATAAGGGCAGAGAATGTAGCCCAGAGGTAAAGCCCCTGGGCTTAATGCCCCCAGTACTTAAAAAAAAAAAAAAAAAAAAAAAAAGGCTGTTTTAGGAAGAGATGTAGTTGGTAAAAGCCTAGGAGCCAGGTATGTGGTGTTGCACATACCTGTAATCCTAGCATGCTGGGAAGCTGAGACAGGAAGGTTATGAATTTGAGCCCAGCCAGGCAGTTTAGCAGTTTAGTGAGACCCTATCTCACAATAAAAAATAAAAAGGTGCTGGGATTGTAACTCAGTGGGGAAGGCTGTGGGTTCAGCCCTGAGTACCAAAAACAAAGCAAAAGACCAAATGCAGGTACAACTAAAGCTCCAGCTCTGCATGCCGAGTCTCTGCCTACCCTGTAGCTACCATGAAAGAGCCGAGAGAGGACTGAAGTGCCCAACCTGCTACATGTCTGAAACACTGAGAAATGAATTCTAGGAGCAATGAAGGTTAAGCATAGGAAGAATGTAGGGGCTAGGCATATAGCTCAGGAGATAGTTCCTGCCTGGCAAGCACAGGCTGGTGAGTTTGATGCCCAGTACCAAGAAAGAAAAAGAAAAAACAAGAGTAGGAAAAATTTATTAAGAGATACAAAGCTTGTCTCTGATAGATCCAGAAGGGGGCCCTAAACTTGGGTTACCTACCACTGTTTTTATTTTCTTAATACTGTTTTCTTATTTTTTGGATTTTTTTTTTTTTTTTTTTGAGACATGCCCTAAATATATAGTTCAGGCTGGCTTTGAACAGATTGACCTCAAACCCAGTGATCAGAGTGGTTGGGCTACAGGTATGTGCCACCACATCTGACCGTAATACTTTAGTTTTTGAATCTAAATATGTCAACAAAATTAAAATGGAAATGTATAATAAAATCTTCATTTTAGTCCGGTCCCTTCCCACCAGATATGTGCATTTCTAGTATCTGTATCCTTCCAAAGATAACGTTAGAAATACACAAGGCTTCCAGTTCTCTTTCCCATCAGATCTGAACACTGGTCTTGGTGGTCATAAAGGAGGAAAAGGAATCCTGAAGCCGGCCTCACAGCCTTATAGTTTCATATGTAGCATGTAGACTAGTTTCAAAGAAGGCTAATATATATATGTTTTTCTAATACAATTGGAAGCATATTCTATATAGTATTCTGTGTCTTGCATTTTATAATTTAAAAATGTTTTGAAGATTTTTCTATATTGACATGTAATTATGATTTACATTGAAAAGTATTCCTGCATATCAGTGTGTGATCTTTCAACCAATCTCCTATTAATAGATTATCTTGTGCTCCTAAAAAAATGCCATAATTTTCTGTATATGTCGTTTTGCATGTATGTAAACAAAACTGCTATATCTTCTTGGTCAAAAAGTATGTGCATTCATAAATACTGTACTGCCATGTTTACCCGTGATATTAGTGAATATTTGTAACTGCTTGCTTCCTTATAGCCTCTCCCAATATATTCTACTATCTTATTAAAAATGAGACTATCTTTTCAAGTATTTATGTTTCTGTGATGTATTCTTACTCTATACATCAGTGCCTTTTTACAGTTTCATATTACAAGGTTTGTCACCTCATTCAAGTGCAGTTCATAGGCTTTAAATTCTATGTATTTTACATAGTGGTATAAGGTTTTGTATTCCTCTGATTCTGGTCTATACAGGACATAAATCATCCTTTCTTCAGTGTGTCCATATTGCATGCACTATTCTCCCCTTAGTCCTGTAGTAGCTATTTTGGATGTCAGATCCACTACAGTGTTGCAGTGCTTGTTTATAGGGTTTGGTTTTAGACATCCATTGGTGGCTTGGAATCTTAGCTACTGAAGATGAGGATAGACATACTATATCGTTAAAGTTGTAGATAATCTTTGGGACTTATGCCATATCAGAGTACTTCCTCACCCTAGCTTATGATGGTTGTTTTGTTTTGTTTTGTTTTTGTTTTTGTTTTTTTTTTTGTTTTGTTTTTTTTTTTTTGGATGGCTCAGACAGCCTTAAGGGCAAGTTTCATGCTCTATTTGGGGCAGGGTATCGAACCTCAGTCCTCAGGGTCTGAATGAATTTGCTGAATCATGTGCTTTAATCCACTGAGCCAGCCCCCTCACTCTGTAGCTTATGAAAGAATGCAGTTACAGATTATTGCAGATATTTTTCCAATACCACTGTAGTATTCTCTTGTACTTATGTCTCTTGTACTTTATGTCTTTTTTTTAACCTGAGATTTAACTCAGGACCCTGTGCTTGCCAGGCAAGGAAGCTCTCATTCCACTGAGCTATCTCCTCTGCCCTTACTTTGTCTTTGACCTGTTAGGAATTTGTGCTGGTTTAAGGTGGGTATGGATACAGCTTTCTTTTTCTCTTAAGTAGGTAGATTTAGTGCCAACATTACTAATAAATAATTAACTTTAGTGCTCCAATGTAAGGGGCAGAATAGGAAGTCAGTATTTTATTAGTTTGTAAATATATAGATCTGCTATAGGTTGAAACTGAAGAATAAATGAACTTATTTTGTATTTTTGATATATGTGTTTCATTTATTTGATTAAATAAGGTAGTAGTTTCCATTGTAAGCAGCTGAAGGTAGTAAATCTGTTTTTCATATTATTTAATCTTCTTTCCATTTCTTAGGGGAGTTTTATGTTTCATAAACTTAGACCTGTTGACCAGTTGCGACATCTACTTGTCAGTAATGTAGGTGGAGATGGAGAAGAGATTGAAAGGTTCTTTAAATTACATCAGGTAATTTTTTTAAATTATGATATTTTAAAACTGAAATGAGGGGGCTGGAGAGATAGCTCTGTGGCACAAGTGCCTACCTGGCAAGTGGAAGGTTGTGAGTTTGAAC
>PVJA010033086.1:0-23611 GCA_004027025.1 Myocastor coypus | reverse complement strand
TGATGGGTTCAGTGCTGGAGCTTGGGCTGGAGGGGTTCAAAAAAAAAAAAGGGGGTGGGCGGGGCGGGGAAAGGGAAGGCAGGCCAAGGATCCTGATCCAGGCAGCGCGGGGGCTCAGTTCCCAGTGGTGGGGTTTGGGCTGGGCTGGAACAGGAAGTTAGTCGCGGGAACGCAGAGGCGGGGCAGAGGGGCGCAGGGGCTTACCCGCGGCGGGTGCGCAGGCTAAGCTCCCAGCGGTGGGGTTTCTATGTACTCTTAAAAGATACCTATTTATAGTTTCTTACACTGTATTTGTCATTTCTTACAGTGTATTAGGATGTTAGTCTCTTAAAATAAATTAGAAAGTTTTCCCTTTTTTCTGTTCCAAAACATATATGAATTTCTAATACACGAATTTGGTATTATTTCTTCCTTAAGTGTTGGGTAGAATTTTGCTGGTGAAACTTTCTAGACCTGGAGAGCTTTTTGGGAGATTTTTAAAAGATATATTTTATTTGTCTAAGACATGAAAGTTTATTTGGGTTTTGTCCTCTTGAATGAACCAAGGAAGAATATATATTTTAAGTAGAATATATATTTTAAGTATTTAAGTAAAATATATATTTTATTAGTTCTGAGATGGTAACTGTGTCTTTTATCATCTTCTTTGGTTTACATGGATGTGATTATCAATTTTACTTCTTTAAAAACCACTTCTTGTTTCATTGTTGTTTTCCTGTTTTCAGTTCTATTTCTGCTCTACTTTTTGTCATTGTCTTCCTTCTGCTTGCTCAAGAATTTGTTCTTTCTCTAGGTTCCTAAGGTGGAAACCTAAGTTTTTTTTTTTTTATTTCAGACATTTCTCCCTTTTCCACTATGTGAATAATGCTATTGATTTCTGAGTATTCTTATATTTGTGCTACATATGTTTCATCTTTATTTAGTTAAAATGTTTAATTGGCCTTGAGATTTCCTCATTGAGCCACTGGCTATTTAGAAATACATTCTCTAAATTTCAGTGTTTGAAGATTTCCCAGTTAATTCTCTATTAAATTATGCTTTATTGGTTCAAGAATATACATTGTATGACATTTTAAAGTTTTGCTTTTGGACCCATAGTATGACCTGTCTTGATGAATATTGTGTATAGACTTAAGAAGAATATATAGTATTATTATTGGGCTGTTCTTGGTCTGCTTTATAAACATCAGTTGTCTTACGTTTTTGTTGCTGAAATACAATACCCACCATTCAGAACTTAGAGAAGAAGAGGTTTATTTTGGTTCACACTTCAGTGGTACAAGAATATGGCAGAAGAATGGCTGCTCACCTCATGGGAGGAAACAGAGTCTGGAGAGGAACCAGAAAGGGAGACATATACTCTCTTGTCACATCACCAGTGACCCACATGTTCCACCTAGGCAGTCAGCTCTAATCCCCTGTAATCCAGTCTTCTTCCAAAAGCCCCACCTGTGAACATAGGCGGCCGTTTTCTGTTTGTCATATTTATCCTCCATTTCTCTCTTTCACCTTCTCTGGTTTTAATTGAGCATCTTTATGACCCTGTTTTTTCTCCTCTATGAAGTTAGTGTTTAGTCTTCCTTTTAAAACATTTAAAGTTTGATCCCAGGTCTGCCATGTGGGCCCCACCCCCTAGAGCAAGCTGAGACAGCAATTGAGACTGGGCGTGGTGGCCCACACTTATAATCCTAGCAGTTGGGAGGCTGTAAACAGGTGGATCACTACTAGTCCTATCTAATAGTGAAACCCTGAACACACTGTAGACCCTTCCCTAAAATATGAAAATAAATAAAACATTTTTAAAAATAGGGCCAACCAGATAGCTCAGCAGATTAAAGCACCTGCTTAGGCATGTGCATGGGCTGGGGTTCAATTCCTGGAGTGCCTCTGTGGCCTCATCTCCAGGGTGCACTGAGAGGGTGACTGAGAGTGGGCGTAGTGGTGCTGCCTGTAATCCCAGTGCTTGCGAGTCTGAAAACAGGAGGATCACTACGAGTCCAATCTGTGTATTAAGACCCTGTAGATCCTGTACTAACTACATTTTTTTAAAGAAAATGTTAAAACATGGAATTCAGAGCCATGTTAAAAAAAAACTAAAACACTTTTAGTGGTTTCCTGATATTTATATTTTTTAAATAATCTCATTTTAGAGCCAGGGATGTACCTCAGTGGTACAGTCCTTGTCTGGAAGACGTAAAGTCATGAATTCAATTCCTGTTTACCCCCAAAATAATAATCTCCTTCTACCTTCAAATAATATAAAAACTTTGTATACGGAAAGTGTCTTATATGTCCATCTTCTCCCTCCCATCTTGTACACTATTTTGTCATGTATGTCATATTTTACTTTTATTTATGCTGTAAGTACCTGTTACTGTTTAAAAGTTATCTAAAAATAAGATGATCACATTTTATTATAATTTTTCCATTTCTAATACTATCCATTTCTTTGTATAAATCTATATTTATAATCTATGTCATATTTTTCTGGCCTGAAGAAATTTATTTTCTTAAAACAACATTTCTTTCTTTTTGTTTTATTGTGGTACCCAAAATCAGACTCAGCACTTGCCAGGCTGGTGCTGTGCTGCTCAGCTCTATCCCCAGCTCCTAAAGCACGTTTCAGTTCCCTTCTCCCCGACCCTTCACCCTCTTCTTTATTTTTACAGCATCAACCCAATTTATTTATTTCTAATACATTATAAAATTAATTATTATATATAGGACACAGATTGAAAACCAGATTATTAGGCCAAGAAACATGTAAGGCAATTGTATGAATGTAAAGCACACATTTGGATACACTGTTCATACTAGATTACAGTACCTTTTGTTTCTTTCTCTTTTTTTAATTATTATTTTTTATATTTTTACTTTTATTTTATTTTTGGTCCCTGGGATCATGTTCAGGACCTTGTGCTTGCTAGGCAGGCACTTAAGCCACTGGGCTATCTCCCTAGCCTAATTATCTTTTATTTTATTCTATGATATAGGAATCATATATGTTATATAGAAAGAATTTTTCACAGAGGCAAAACCACGTGGTATTTCAGCTTATGTCAGAGTCACTGCACTTAACATCATGGCCCCAGGGCGCACCCATTTTCCTACAGGTGATGCAGATTATCCTTTTCTTAGCAGATAGTGCTCCACCCTGTATAAATACCACATTTTTATCTGAATATAAACACCAGTTCTAGTGTGATGTCTTTAATGCTTTGGTAACTAGGAGAGTAGCTAGTTCAATGGAATTTCTACTTTCAGCTTTTTGGGGAATCTCCATACTGATTCCTGTAGTGGTTGTTATCAGTTTTTAGTCCCACTAGCAGTGGAAAAGGGTTTCTTTCTCACCACAGTCAGATGGAATCTTGATTTGCATTTCTCAAATGGCCAATGATGATGAATATTTTTTCACGTATTTATTGGCTGTATTTCGTCATCTGAGATGTTTGTATTTATTTCTGATCCCCATGTTTTCATTGGATCTTTAGATCCAGGGGGACCTAATTTTTTTTTAATTCTTTATATATTCTAGATATTAATCTTTCGTCTGACAGGGAGCCAGCAGGAATATTTTCCTTATTCTGTAGGTTGTGTCTTTGCTCTGTTAGTGATTTCCTTTGGTGTGCAGAAGCTTTTTAATTTCATACAACCCATTTGTTGATTCTCGGTGCATTTAGGAGCTTGATCAGAAAGTTTTGCCATACTGGTTTTCAAGATTTTTAACTATTTTACCTTCCAGCAGATTATTTCTGTTCAAATGCTTAGATCTTTGATTCATTTTTATTTTTTTAAATTTTTTTTACCTTTGATGTATTTGCATTTTTTTCTTTTTTTATTATTTAAATTTAACAATGGTTACATTACATATTTTCATCATCAGATCAGTTTAGATTGATAGATATAGGTATATAAGATTGATCAATTAAACATTAACACTTTCAATAAACATTACTCCCCCCCCCCTTTTTTTTTTGTTTTTGTTTTTGTCTTTTTGAGACAGGGTCTCGCTATGCAGTTGAGGCTGGCCTTGAGCTCACTTTTGTAGCCCAGGCTGGTCTCGAACTTGCACCAATCCTCCTGCATCAGCTTCCCGAGTGCTGGGATTACAAGCGAGAGCCACCACGCCCAGCTTTCCCCTTTCTTTTTTTAACAGTTGACATATTGCATATTGTCCTCACAATAGTTCTACAGAGCAAAGTGTGTGGGCATGACCCACCTTCCTATTGATGTTGCTAAGAAAAAAAAGGAAAAGAAAATTATTCTCTTTGGACTAATCATTTTTATTTTAGTCTAGTGGCAGTGATTGATTTTAGTAATTTAGTGATTGATTTTAGTCTGGTGGGAAATATGAGTTTACATTCAATTGTCAGCTATATAAATTTTAGAATTGCTTTCTCCAGCTCCATATGGCATGTTATTAGTATTTTGATTGTAATTATGTTAAATCCATATGACAGTTTTGGAAGTCTCACCATTTTCATGCTACTGATTCTGCCTATTCAGAAATAGGAAATACTTGTTTGCTGTTTTTTCGTTTTTCTGTTTTCTGATAGCTTCTTCAATTCCTTTTTCAGAGTACATTAGTTTTCACCATAGAAGTCTTTCATTTCCTTGGTTAGGTTAACTCCTAAGTATTCCTTTCTCTTGATGCTATTATAAAGGATTTTGTTTCCCTAATTTCCCTCTCAGTGAATCTCTTATTGATATACAGGAACATAACTGGATTTTTGAGCATTTACTTTGTATCCTGTTACACTGCTAAATTTGGATATTAGTTCTAGGAATATTTTCGTAGAGTTTTGGGGGTCTTCTATGTAGAGGATCATGTTATTCCTTCTCTATGTCCCTTGTATTTCTTTCACTCACTTTAATGCTCTAACTAATGCTTCAAGAGCTATATTAGACAGAAATAGTGATAGTAGATATCCATGTCTTGTTCTTAATTGTAGAGGGAAAGCTTTCAGCATCTCTTCATTTAGCATCATGTTGGCAGTTGGTTTGTCATAGGTAGCTTTTATCAGATTGAGATAAAGACCTTTATTGCTATTTTCTTCCGGGTTTTTATTTTATTTTATTTATTTATTTATTTATTTATTTATTTATTTATTTATTTATTTATTTATTGTCTTTTTGAGACAGGGTCTAGCTATGCAGTTCAGGCTGGCCTTGAGCTCACTTTTGTAGCCCAGGCTGGTCTCGAACTCACACCGATCCTCCTGTCTCAGCCTCCCGAGTGCTGGGATTACAGGCGTGTGCCACCACGCCCGGCTTTTTTTGTCTTTTTGAGACAGGGTCTCACTATGCAGTTCAGACTGGCCTTGCGCTCACTTTTGTAGCTCAGGCTGGTCTCAAACTCACACCGATCCTCCTGTCTCAGCCTCCCAAGTGCTGGAATTACAGGCATGAACCGCCACTCCCGGCTCGGGGTTTTTATTATGAACGGAAGTTGGGTTTTGTCAAATGCTGTTTCTCCATTTATTGAAGTGATCAAGTGATTTTTGTCGTTGCTTTTATGTACATGGTGTGTTACATTTATTGATTTGTGTATGTTGGACATTCCTGCATTCCTGGGACCCAAGAAGGATCCACTTCTCTCCTTCTTTTCTTTCCCAAGTTGTTGTTTTCCAGAGTTTGGATTCTGAATCTTGGAGAGGCTGATCTGTTGCTGCTTACTGCTCTGCTGTCTTCCCAGGAGTTCAATAATTTGCTTTAACCCCCACTTTTTTTTTTTTTTCTTTCATTAGTGGAAAATGAACCCAGGCCTTTACACTACCAGCCCCTTCCTTCCTTCCTCCCTCCCTCTTTCCAAATTAAGGTTGTAATCCTCATGCCTCAGCCTGACAGAGGGCTGGATTTCGGGTATGTGCCACCTCATCTACTTTTGCCACCTCATCTACTTTAGCATTTCTTTTAGGACATGCCTTGTAGAACTGAATTCCCTCAGTTTGTTTGGCTCAGCGAATTTACAGAAGAATAAAAATTGTGGAAGTCTTATATCTCCTTCCTTTTTTATTCCTTCTTCCTTTTTGAAGAGTATTTTTGCTGTATATAGAATTTTGAGCTGACTTTTCCTTTAACACGCAAAGGTTGTTACTCTATATCAGTGATGGCAAAGCTGATAACAAATATGTGTATATGTTTGCTACCATTGCTGTATGGTTTCCAACAAGAAATCTTCTGTAATTCTTTTTCTTGTTCCTTTGTAGATTTTTTTTTCTTTGCAGAACCAGGTATTGAACTCAGGACTCTGCACTTGCCAGGAAGGCACTTATGCCCCTGAGCTATCTCCTCCTGGCCCTTCTTTGTAGATATTTTACCCTGCTTATGCAGCCATAGCAGAAGACCACAGACTAGGTAGCTTAACCACCTGAAATTTATTTTTTTCATATTGTAGAGGCTAGAAAGTTCAAGATCAGGGTGAGTTTGAGGAAGAGCTTTCAGTTGCTGACTTCCACACAGCCTTGTTCTTACAATATCCTCATTTTATCTTTGCCTGGCGCATGTGTGTGAAGAGAGAAGTATCTGGTATCTCTTACTAGGGTATCCATCTTCCAGTCAGAGCCTTGCCCTTAGAGCCTAACCACTCCCTTAGTGGTCCTGCATCCAAGTACAGCCACTTCTTAACAGATGAACTTTGGTGGGGACCCGTTTAATTTATAATAGAAGGTAGGTCATGAGTTTTCTCCTACTTGCCTTTAAGACTTCTTTGATTTTTATTTTTTAATATGATGTTTGTGTGGTTCATTAATTGGTTTTCTTATCTTGCTTAGTAGTGTTAAACTTCTTAGATATATGGTTTTGTGATTTGTCTCTCATTTGGGCATACATTTACCCCATTTTTTCAAATGTTTTATCTGTCTCATTTAAAAAATTTTCTTTGGATTTCCAGTTACACCGGTGTTACATTATTTCCTATTATTCCGTAGCTCTCAGGTACACTCTTTTCCTTTGTTTTAACTTCAGTTTGTGTAGTTTTCATTTTCCTATATTCACATTATTGAATTCTTCAGTTGTTTTATCTAACAATAAGCCCATTGAAATCCCTCTTCTTTCCTGTTACCATGTACTTCTTTATTTCTAGGATTGTTATTTTGAATCTTACAGTCTTCATGCTCTGCTAAAATTACTTCTATGTTATAGAATGATATCTCCTCTTTCCATTAGTGCATCTAACATTGTCATAGTTATTTCAAATTCTCTCCCTGATAGTTCCATTATGTCTGCCATGTCTGTACCTGATTTTGATGATTGCCTTCCATTTCAAACTACATTTATTTCTTGTCATTTGGTTTGTCATGTAATTGTTTTTGAAAGTGAGACATTTTTATTAGGACAATAGAAATTGAAGTAAAAAGGCCTTTGGTGTGGAGATTTGTGTTAATCTAGCCAGGAATTATGCTGTTTGAAGTTTATCGTTACCGTGGTTACCACTGTTGAGGTTTGTTGTTGCTATGGACACCAAAGACTTCAATTTCCTCTACTGACTTTTTAATCATCTTTTTTTTTTGGCGAGGGAGGTTTCTTCCCATTGTGCTGTTTCCCAAAGACACTTTTCTCTCTTATGGTTCTCCCAGATGCAACCCACTGCTACTACTTGGAGATTTGTTAAGTGTGGTGGCAGGGAATGTACCGGTAAGGAAAGGCTATCTCAGTTTGAATTAAGTTTTTGTCTTCATCATGCATAACTTAGGGCACTCACAAGAATTTCTGTTCCTACTCTAGTGGCAGTACTTTGTTCTGTACCCTTTTCTTCTAGGGGCAGTAGTTATCCACAACTACCTCAGTCTATGATTGTAAAGCCCTTCCCTGCTCTTCAGGTGAAATAGGGCAGTCTTGTTTGTGCTGAGTTCTTTGAGTGCCAGTCCCCATAGGGTGCAGTTTCCCCATGCTCCCAGACATACCATGTGCATGGAGCCTCCTGCCTCCCAAGGAGTGTAGTCTGCACACATTTTGCAGTTGCTGCTGTTCCTTTCTTCCAGCCAGAACAGTGGTCCAAGCTGTCTCCAGATTCTCCCTGACCCTCTCTGGAAAGCTGCGCAGTTCCTAGAGGAAAAGCCTCCAAAAGCCTGGGAATCACCTCCTGACTGTGGCCTCCAAGAGCTTCATTTTTCTCACCCTCTGTACCTAAGCTTTACCAAAATTTCTAGTTTGAATGTCATACTGACTCTTACAGTTTCTGTTGGCGTCTCCCTGGATATGCCTGTCTCTACAGGTTTGGGAATGGCTTCATTGCTCTTAACAGTCTACAAAAAGGACATGAATTTAATCTGTCCAGCTCTTTCCTTATTCGAGCCAAACTTATGCTCAACAACTGATTGACCAAGAATGGTGAAAAATATATTCCTGGTCAAAAAGATTGTTTTATTTCTTTCAGTATACCAAGCTCAAGCCTTTTCTTTTCAGGAACATCAGTCCATGGCAATACAGAAAAAAAATTGGTACATAAATTCATTTCTGTTTCACTAAGGGAACCAATCAGGTTTCACTCCTTGAGTTTTTAAAATCTTAAATTCCTCTTCAGGCCCTATTGCTCTATTTTTATCACATACTTATTTTCTGATAATACTTATCAGACTATGATTTTTATAACGATAGATGTTTTCTTTTGATAGACATTTGTGGTTGAAAGGTAATTTTATTAGGGAACATCAGCAAGACTTGAAGCATTCTGTGCTTAACAAACATATCTGCTCATTGAGCAAACATTGTGGAATGCAGAGCCACCAAGACTACACTACTCTGCCTTCAGAAGTCTTCTATGTTAGCATAGGAAAACAGGAAACAAATGAACAGCCAGAGCAGTAGGGAGAGAGAGGAATAATGGGAGAAGCACTCTGAGAAGGTGACATTTTGGCTGTTGGATGTGGAGGAGGCCCATGCCAAGTCCTGTGGGTTAAATGTGGGGTATCTATTCCATATCCGCAGGAGCATGTCAAATAGCTGGACATACAAGCTGGGACATCAAAATTGTCATAGAGATTCTGGAAGTCCACACATGTCAGTGCTTTTTGTGCTTTGGAAGTAGCTGGGAGAGAGAAAGTCCAACACCACACACACTTGAGTTTGTGAATAGTTCTTCAGAGGAAGAGAGGCTCATGGAGCAGGAAGCAAACAGGAGCACTGGATACCAAGTGCTGAGATTAAACATATTCATGTTAGGAGAATGGTGGTGATTAATCCACCAAAATGCTATTGAGCCCTATTTAAAGCAGGAAAGCAGGACACTCTTGGATTTTGTAATGTGGAGATCATTTGTGACCTTGTGTAATGGTGTTCTACAAAAGAAGTACTTTCTAATGAGCTGAGGAGAGAATGGATGAAGACCAGATATAAAGATATAAAAATGTGATTCAAGCAGATCTCCTATTAAATGTTTTTCTTTATGTTTTCTCATGGTATCATGGACCTTAAAAGTGTTTTTTGTTTGTTTTTTTCTCTCTCCATAATCTCCTTAAAAATAGTCTTTTCTTGGTGCCTAGAATACCAAGCACAGAGTTAGGCTTCTGGGAGGATGGACCTTATCCTGTGTGTGCAGATGGTCATCTAACACCAAACCTCAGGGCGCCTCCAAAGGGGGATTGGAAACCTGGATTCAGGTTCTGCCTGCAAGGCATACCTGCTGCCTGGATGCTGCAGGGCCTTTCAGAGGAAGTGCCATCGCTGCATTTCCTGTGTTCCTTCTCAACCCTTCGCCTCCTCTTATCACTCATGGGAAAACCGGCTGTAAACATTTTGATTTCTGATCATTCTGTTCACCAAGTATGTCAAGTGCTTGGAACAAAAATCATAAGGCTTTTCTGGCCTACTGCTTTGGAGAATGTGGATGTTCCATTTTCAGGACTTGGTTAAAGGTGGGGTTTTGCATTTAAAGTTCAGAGCAATCTCCCTCTCACATTGGAAATATATGTCCCCACATCCTCCTTTTCTGGTTTTCCTTGCTTGCCACAGGCTCAGGCATTAAGCAGCTTATAAAATCAGCCAGTTTTTACCATTGTCTTTTTCTTACCATGCAATTATGGAAGTAAAATCAAAAAAAGAGACTTAAATGTTTTTATATTTATACTGCAGAGAGGACCACTGTGAAGACAGACTATAGTTTCTGCTTTTGCTTCTGTTTTGCCTAGTATATATCACTTTGTCACTTGCTGACATTTGCCATTTTTTAAATTCTGCCTTTTACTATAGGCCATTTTTATTGAAAGTAAATGTTTCTGTCATCTTTCTCAGACACACCCTTTGTGGTGGGTTTCTTGTGAGAGGAGCATGTGGTATCTTTCCTCAGTATATCACCAGGTATCTTAATCTTTCTGTACCTCTGAGGAGGGAAGCGTGTTTTTTGAAGATCGAATACTTTTAACATCCCTTTGTTTTTTTTGTCTGTTTTTTATTTTTTTGCAGAATCAGGGATTGAACTAAGGACCTTGCACTTGCCAGGCAGGCACGTGTGTCCCTGAGCTATCTCCCTGGCCCTAACATCCCTTTGAATTCACTCTTCATCATATAAAAAAGACCTCAATACGAATATTCCCTCATCCTTTAAACAGTATCTTTACATTTGAACCTCATCATTTAAGTATAAGGGGATGGCATTGCTGTTTTCCATAAAAATGAGGAAAAAGTCAGGGTTTTTCTTCTGACTATATGTTTTACTTTTGTGGGGAGAAATTTCTGTGATCAGTACTAAATAAACCCCCAAATGCATAGAACCCTGATTCTTGTAGGGTTCATAACCTTCTCTTGACCCTCTTTCAAATGTTCCAGAACTCTTATTATCATGATCGGTACTTAGTGGTTACATGTTCAAATTAAGTTCATTACCCTTCTGTTCATTTTTACTTCATTATTTTTCCAGAAAGAATTAGAGAAACAGAAAAGAATTCAGAGGAACAAAGAGCTGGAAGCAGCAGCCAAAGAACAATATAAAAAGAACTTGCTAAGGAATAAAGGTCTGGAGCCTTGGAAGAAATTGAGACAGAAAAGCAGACAGAATACCCAGGTACAGTGCCACACTGTTAGCACCCCCCAAAATTAGAAAATGATCCTTTCCAAATAGCATGAATAGTTAGGCATTGAGTAAAGTTTTGTGATTTAAAATCCAGGAAGATGAATGATTTGAAGTGTGTATTTCCTTTGTTTTGGAAGAGTTTAGATTTGGTCTTCTAAAGACTATTATACATTTTCTTAGTACATTTTTTTTTAGTTTAAAAGTATAATTAAACCATATGTTTTATGATTTAAAAATAAATAAATAGGGCAGGGCTAGGGAGATAGCTTGGTGGCCTAAGTTCCTCCTGGCCAGCACAAGGACCCAGGTTCAATTCCCAGTACCACATGCTGGCCCCTGGGCCTGCCATGCTGGCCCCAAAACTGGACATGGTGGCACAGTTATAATCCTAGTTCTGGGGAGGCTGAGACAGGAGGATCAATATGAGTCTCAACTGCATAACTAGACCCTATATCAAATAAATGTTAAAAAGTGATTAAAAATTAATTCAGGTTTTATTATTTAACAGGTTGGAAAAAGTTAAGGGTAAATTTTTAACTAGAGATATCAAATCAGATAGAGGCTTCTTTCAATTTTAGCAGTGCTTTAAAAGCAGAAAAATTCAGAGTAGATTAGTCAGATTTCTACTGTGATGAAGTCACCTAACAACTAAATCCTGAATAGCAGGAGACTCAAGTATAGCTTCAGTGTTTGAGTATAGTCAAGTTTTTCTGTTTTTTTGTTTTGCTTATTTGTTTGTTTTGTTTGTTGTTGAGACAGGGTCCCACTATATAGATCAAGCTGGCCTTGAACTCACTATGGAGCCCAGGGTGGCTCTGAACTCACAGTAACCCTCCTGCCTCAGCCTCCCAAGTGCCAGGATTACAGATGTACACTACTGCATCTGGTTCAAGTATTTATTCCTCAGGTACATGTAGGCCCATTGTGACTTAGGCTCTGTTGTCTCCCCAAGCCTCACCAGCAGGTACTTAGAGTATGTGTCTCACCTGGCAACTGAAAGACGTACAAATTCATGAGCCAATTAGAATCCTCCAGGATCCACTCATATTTAATTTAGCAAAGTAAATCACAGGGCGAAACTCAAGGTCACTGAAGAAGGAAGGATAACACTGTGAAATCACACTGCAGAGAGTACTGGTATACGATTCTACCTTAGAGAGCAGTATCTATTCCACTGTTTAAACTTCTGAAATTTGCCTAACAAATTTATCTAGTACATAGATCAAGGTAATCAGGTAATTGAGAAGTCCAAAATAGATGAAATGTTATCTTGCCTTTTGGCCTCCAGACTGTTACGTTCCACGGAGTCCCCCTGCAATGGTCATTTTGGCCAGTAAGCATGACTTCTACGAAGTGTCCTTGGATCAGTTGTTTACACACTGCCAGATGGCTAGATGAGACTTAGGGAAATGTGTCATTGCCTGGAGAGAGGTTTCCTGTTGTCTTTTCTCTTCAAAAAATGTAATGGTCACTTTTTAAAATCTGTGAACTCAGCCGGGCGTGGTGGCGCACGCCTGTAATCCCAGCACTTGGGAGGCTGAGGCAGGAGGATCGGTGCGAGTTCGAGACCAGCCTGGGCTACAAAAGTGAGCTCAAGGCCAGCCTCAACTGCATACTGAGACCCTGTCTCAAAAAGACAAAAAAAAAAAATAATAATAATAATAATAAAATAAAATAAAATCTGTGAACTCAGAATTATATATTTTGCTAGACTATGAGCCTTTTAAGTTGGCAAGACATTAAATTATTCATGTTCTAGTGGTTTTGTGGCTTATTGATACTATCTTAATTTCAAGTGGTGACAGTTCATTCTATAAAACTAATTGAAAGTATTGGCATTTCCTCTGCTAGACAGTGGTTAAGCACATAATAAAGAAAGGGCTGTTGTGTAGCTGTAGTCCAAGTTCCAGGACAGGAAACCAAGAATGTCACCAGGTACCCACTGCAAAACTCAGTGGAATTGAAGTGGTAGCTTTAGAGGTTATTTATTTCATTTCCATAATGAGCCAGTCACTGTGATCTTCAGGGAGTCCCACTAAAGGCCATCTGTGGCTTTATTCTGTAACCTCCACATAATATTAGCAGGGCTTATCATCAGCGCTTTTAGGACATAGAACAGTAAGCACCTTATGGCTATTCTCTGCTAACTGCCCAAATGTGATATGCAGTATTGTTCAGCAAGCTGACATGTGTTTTCTTAAAAGCTTTAAAATTTAAAGAATATTTTCTTAATTCTCATTTTTTTTTAAATCCATAGATGGCGGAAAAACATCATTCTCTGGCTCTACAGAGGAAATGTCTGCTGACCTGGTTCCAGTGTAATCAGGAAAGTTTGGTGATGAAGACGGCTCAGGCTGATCAATTTTATTTCCAGCAATTGCTTAGAAAAGTCATTGGGAGCTGGCTACAGGTAGAGCTGCAGGGAGAGCACATCAGATGCATCTCTCTTAAATCTTCCACCAGAAAACTAAGTGGACTCCCAAACGCCCATGGTCATTTATCTTTTTTCAATATAGAATATTGAACCCAATTTAAAAATGTCAAATCAGTGCTTGCTATTATAAAATCTTAAATGTGTGTCTTTTTTACATACTGCATGTATATATAAATTGTAACATATCATATAAACTTTTATTTTTATACTCACTTCCTGGTTATCTTATTACAGTGCTTATGTGATTTCAGTAGAAACCTACCACCTCATTCTTACACTTGTTTTCACTCTTCTGCTTCTGTCATTTTTATAATCCATCACAAAGTCCATTTCCTTCGTGGCCATGTTATCCTTTCTCTTTATGATGTGTTTTCTGTTTTGCATGGTTCTGCTTCAGTGCTCATGTTTATACTGTTCGTTCACTCTGATTGTCTGACAAATACAACAGTATTTGTCTCATTTCCTTTGCTGTCCTCTTCCCCAGCATGTGGCTGATCTGGAGGAAGAAGCAAGAGAGCTCTGTGTGCATTTCCTTCAGAAGAAGATTTTCAGGACCTGGTTTATCCTGGTCAGAGAGGCAAAGACCGAGTTTCAGAGCAAGCACGAGGTTGCAGTGGGCCATCACAACAGGTGAGGTTTCCCTCCCTGGGAACTCAGACTCCCTGGCATCCCCATTGCTCTCAGTCATTGCTACCGCTTGGCCGTGTCTGAAAAGATGAGGCAGAAGGGCCTTGGTGAGCGTGGCCCTAGAGACACCAGGCAGAGTGGGAGCCCCAGCTCAGCACTGATGACATGATGGCAGCAAGATAGTAAGACCTCTGGGGTGCCAGGGTCCCTGCGTTTAAGTGAGGAGGGGGAGGCACATGCCCTCTCACAAACACTGGCAAGAGGGCCAAGTGTAAAGTACCTGGAACAAACCTAAGGGAATGTACTGTCTTTTGTATTAATCATATAGTTTTTATTTTTTGTTCAGCTTTTTAAAAAATTATTCATTGTGAAATATAACACAAATAAAGTACCTATATCCTACAAATACAGTTTAAATGAATTATTAAGTAGACAGCCACACACCCCTGGCTGAAGTCAAGCAGTAGACCAGCACTGCCAGAAGGGCTTCGTGGCAAACACAGGCCCTCCTTGCACGTAAGCTGCTCTCCTGCCTTGGACAGCAGCACTTCCCTGCGCTTCTGCTGCTTTTCCCAAGTATGCAGCCTTTAGCACTGTTCATTTTTGATTCAACTTTAATTATCTACATATGGAAGCATACTGTATTAGTATTTAAAATATAGTTATATCTTCTTAAATCCAATGTCTTGAGGGGAATAAAGTGGCCCATGTAAGTGAAATTTTTGTTTTCTAATTTTAATCATTTTGGACAGAAATGTTTTGAATGTCGTTATACACTTCCCCTTGAGAGTAAACAATCCTGTCTCTTTTTTTTTTTTTTTTTTGCGGGACCAGGGTTCAAACTTATGACCTTGCACTTGCCAGGCAGGCACTTGTACCTCAGAGCTATCTCCCCAGTCTTTTTTGGTGATTTGGTGTTGTTCCTTATGAACTCAGTGTGGTGGGCACTTTTGGTGACGCCTCTGGCCTGTGAGGCATGACGGCTGTTGTGACAGGTAGAGGTGCCCTTTCTCACTCTCCACAGATCCCTTTTCCATTGCTTGGTTTTCATATGCGTGCATACGCAAACATCTCTGCTTTGTGTAATTGTTTTCTTTCTTGGTATGCTTTGATTCCCACTTCTTGCAAAAAGTGATTGTCCTTGTTTCATTTGCAGACACTGGAAATCAGTGGGTTGGGAACAGATAAACAAGTTGATTATACTTTTGTCTAATTTAAAATGAATATGCAGGAAATCAGTGAATTCGGCGGACTTGCCTTTGAATGAAAAGCTTCAGCTTTAAGACTTGGAGGCAAGGACCGAGTGCATGTGGCCTGGGCACAGCCTGGCACACAGCCTTTTGAAGTCTCCCTGCTCATCTTTGCTAAGTGAAGATAGCCACAGAACTTGTCTTAGGAGGCTGTTGTGAAGACTAAAAGGGCAACATGCTAGTGTACTTCACACGGCACTTGGCTCAGAGGAACAACTATTATCATTTTAGTTTAGTGTAGTGTTAAACATCCTTTTTACCTGCCTTTGCTTTCTGCTTGTGAGCCCCAGAAACTGAGCTTCATTTGAGCCTTTCACACAACCTCTTTTGTCACGGTGCAACCCAGGTACGGGGTGAGAGTCATGTTTCTCACTTCCAGGCAAGGAAATAAGCTGCAGACATGCAGGTGAATTGTGCAAGGTGTACAGATAACAGAGAGTGTTCCCTCCCACCCTCCCAAGTCTTCTGGCTCCCAAACATTCTCTTCTTGGTGTATCAACCCCATTTTCCTAGTTATCATTTGTAAGTGTAATAGTAAGACATGCAGGGTTTGAAGTTAGGACAGTTTGAAGAGTTTGAAGTTAGGAGAATGTAAGAATTCACACAATCAAGAAATAAAATTACAGCCAGTGGCTGTCTAAAAGCAGTGAATTCTGCGCCTTCATCGCTTCTCAGTCTGCTCTTGCCCGCCCTATTGTGCCCCACTGGCCTCTACTCCTCAGGCCTACAAGGCTCTCTTCTGCTGCAGGGCACACACATGCCTGCTCTTTGAAGTTAGCCAGCTCCGATGAGCCCAATTAGCCTGCCTTGACACTGTCCTGAACCTACCCTACCCCCTGGGAAGTGGCAGAGACTATCAGTATGTAGAACAGTAGGAACTAGAATGTAGAAGTTAGATAAGATGAACAGCAGGTAAGAGGTGGAGGTGGAATCAAAGACTGGGAGTGGGTTTTAGAGACAAATTAGGAAGCTGTAAATTGAGGGGTGAATGGGCAAATACTGAAATCAGGAAAGCAGTTCCACTCCTTGGAGCCTTTTATTTTTTCCCAAGACTTTTACCCATAAAAATCAACATTATCTGAATCATAAAACAACCAACAGCCATAAAAATGAGGACTGAGATGCATTCCAGAGCTTCATTAGCTGGTTAAGAGCCTAGAACAAATCCCACCCCTGCCTCCGGTTGTGAAAGCATAAATCTACCTGCTCTGTACTTTGCTTTCAAGATCTCATGCTACTTCTAATTCCTCACACATGCTATGCTACTTCTGCTCCTCTCACTTTGCTCAAGTCATGCCCTATTCCTGGAAAGCCTATTTCTTCAACACGGACATAGTGGCCTTAAGAAGCCTACAGCTGCTCATCCCAGATGGGGTGCTTCTCCGACTGTGCCTTGCCTGTGTATGGTTTGGTTTGACTGTCACCTTATGCACATCTGTTGGGCTCCCCTTGACATCCCTGCTGGTCCCTGACAGATTCTCCAAGGCCACTGTGCTGCCCTGTGACCATAGATGCTTGGCTCCAACACCTGGCCTACCAAGCACTGTGCTTTCACACTTCAATGGTAGAGTGTTTTTTCTCAACTGAAATTTTAGACTCGTTGCTGTGAGGTTCCCAGCAGGCTTTGCACATACATGTCCTTCATGCCAGCAGTTTCATGCCATTTTCTGTTGTCTTTTGCCTTGAAGGCTGTGGCTACCCACACTGTTGCCAATATCACTTGCCCTGGCTTGGGCACAATGTACAGGCTGAGATCAGGTCAGCTAAGGAGTAGCTCATAAACAGCAGTACCAAGGACACTGGAGGCCCCAACAGTGCTAACCACTGATGGAAACATCCCCATCATCACCTCCATTATTTTCTTCATAGCATTTTCCACTCTCCAAAACCCAGGTGTGCTTTCCAGGCCCTTTGTTTTATTCACAGAATTTCAGTAACATCTTTAATTTTCTAAGCTGAAAAATCAATTTTTCCTTAGTATTTCACTTTTCCCCCCTACCTTCTTTCTTAAAGGAAGATGCTCAGGATCGCATTTCAGACATGGATGAAGTTTATAAAATTGATGAAGGAGGAAAGAGTCAAAGAAGAAAGGCGAGAGCAGCTCCGCAGAAGGGTAGCGGAAATTCTTCCAGACTTCCAGATGCTGGCACCGTTGTGACTATGGCTTGGACAGCCACAGATCCTTGGACTTTACCCATAAGCACAGAGCAGTCCAGTGCTTAGGGTGGGGATCTCGATGGGCTGGGGGATGGGGTACATTATCCCTACCACCTGCACACATTCTCCTAGGTGGTTTATTTTCTGAGCTACTTGTTGGCCACAGGGATTATTTGAGGCATTTGTACTTCCTTGACTCCACTAGGGTAGTCAGTTATTCACTGCCACACTTCTTACCACAGTGGGGTCATCCACAGGACAGCGTACAGCACCCCCGCCCACATGTATTCTGTATATTTTTAGTAAACTTTAAAAAGCGATTGCCTGCCTGAGCTTGTGAAAGGAAGTATAGGTACCTATGGCTTCATGTCAGCTGTTCAGACTTAGAACACAAAGTAGTACTTAAAAAAGAGGTACAGGACAAGTGTTAGAAGAGATCCTGTGCATCAGCACCTCGGTGTCAAGCCTCCTACCAGCCCCTGCAGACCACTGCTGATGGCAAACCATGTATCAAACGTACTGTAGAGCCGCTGCAGAGGGGTAGCTTATCCTGATTGCAGACTGAGGCACCAAAGATAGTGCATGTGAAGGAAATCGCAAAAGCTACTCTACCAAGGACAATCCAGCAATGCATTAAAATACCTGGTAACTTACAACTTCTAAATAACCCCTTTGGTTTGTCTCCCAGAGTTTGATCTTGATGTTGAGATATTTATCTTGAACTGAAAGGTTTTAATGTTTAAAGTGCTATTATATACACTGATAATATGCTCTCTTCTGTGAACTGTCTGGGGAAAATAACCTGCTAAGAAAAAATGTTTTTCATTATAAAAAGCATGTTTACTGTAACACATTAAAGTCCAGAAATGCAAATAGTAAAGAAAGACCCTGGCAGCCTAGAAGTAACTATTTGTTAGGTTAGAGATTTGAATCGGTAAAATAAAACTGCAGTTTTTCAAGTAAAGATGACTGTTCCTGTCTCTTATTTCCTAAAAGGGATGCCTTTTCCATTACCAATAAATAACTTATACCTTTTTTCACGAAGATATGTGATGGAATATAAAACACCCAAATTGAGTGTTACTTCTCCAATAATCTTCCTCTATATACATCTTTTCCTTTTACTATATAGCTGTGATCTAAGAGTTTTTTAAGACTAATGATCACCAAAGAAAATGGGAGTAAAAGTACTTCGTACTGAATTTTTTTCCATCTAACTCACTGTTTACACTTAACTGCAGTTACAGAATATTGGCTGATATTAGTACCTAAAAGCCAAGTACCAGAATTAATGCCAGTCCTATAGATGAGTGCATTCCTTAAGTAAACATGTCACCATCTTAAACCCTACCAGGCCAGGGATCTAGCTCAGTGGCACAGCACCTGTCTGGCAAGCATAAGGTCATGAGTTCAAGTTTTACTTCTTAAGCTTTGTTTTTGCCTCACTTCAAGTGTCCTTGGCAGTCCATTCTGACTGCCCCAGCTACACTTTTTATCTACTTCTAAATGTTCTAAAAAGATAAAAGGAAAATTATTTCAATGCACTGTCTTGTTGGACAGTCATAAAATGGCCTTGAACTATTACTGCTAACACAGTGTCCCAATAAGAAGTACCCTGACCCAAAACCTGGAAGAAATAACCATCAGGAAAAACATCTCAGGGCCACCATCAGGCCCACAGATAGACAAAAAGTTAGTCAGAGGCAAGACAGTGATAATGCAGGGTTTAAAGTGAAAGAATACAAAGACCAAGAAATACCAACGTCTTCCATAAAGAAAGCACTTTATTTTCCATTTGAATAACTTGGTCATAGGACATTATTTTACACAAATGGCAGTAATTTGTAAAATCTCCACTTAAAAGGCTTTGTGTCTGTCTGACACGATAAGAGAATATGAATACAAGTATAAAAACAGTGCAAAATGTCTAGCCCACAGCTTCCAGATTAGCTCTGAAAAAAACCCTTTAATGTCAGGCAGTTACATTAAATACTGAATTTAATATTTAATAATTAAGCCTTGACAAACTGAAACCACCAAGTCACCCCAAGCATGAAGTCACAAGGGGTGCGCTCCAGCTCTGTGCTATCTTGTCAGTGGCTCCACCTGGAGGAACACAGTTTTAGTTATATCAGTAATTAGAACTGCCTAGGTCTGGCTTTAAAGCTTTGACTTCTAAATATGAATTTCTAGAGGTGAATGGTGCCATCAGGAAGGCTAGAGTGCTAGTAAGTCATAAGCCCAACAGTCACAATAGCCTCTTAAGAAATCTGTCTTGGGGCCAGGGATATAGCTCAGTGGTACAGCACCTGCCTAGCAAGCACAAGATCCTGAGTTTAATTCCTGACACCAAAAAGAGAAAAAGAGAATCTGTCTCCATTAACCATGAAGTCTTTGGCCTGCTGCTAACACTACAGCATTAGCAATATTCAGTGCCTACTGAAGTATGGTTAAGTATGCATTAGCAGCAGGATTAAATTTAGCTGATTCTGTAGAAAGTTTATATTAATCACAGCAGATATCCACAGGAACATACAGTTTTTATTCTTAAGTTTAGCATGGCTTTCATTTGCCCCAGCCTTGCCTCTGCAGTATGTAATATAAAATGGCACACTTGTCAAGTTGCTACTGAGCAAACTAGATTCCCAACAGGTGCCTCAAGCAAAAGTCTTTCATCATTCGTTGCTTATTTGAGAAATTCTCCTTTGCAAAATCCAGCTTACCAAAACATGGCTAAAATGAAGTTCAGTCATATAAGCCTACTTATTTAAAGAGAACTTCAAATCTCACACAGCATTAATTTTTAAACATCCAAGTTAAAACTGTGCTTTTTAGATGTTTTAATTTTGTTTCTATTAGTTCAGCTTTATAATAAAAAACTAACATCCTACCCAAAGGAAGTAAGTCTGTGAAGCAGATGCTCAGCATTACATAGAATCTTACTGGCATTGTGTTTTCTGGCAGTGAACGATTCTAATATAGAAAATTTTCTTTTGCTAAAAATATTAGAAGTACCAAGGACTATTGCATAAGAGAAAGTTTATAGCAGTCTTTCTTCTAGGCAGATGGTAAATGGAAGACAACAATCATTTCGTTCACCAAAGGAAAACACAACTTGGAGAACAAAGATCTGCAATATCCAAAACACAAACACACATGTGGCGGAAGTGAAATAAGCAGCACATTGTCCTGAAAACACACTTAAGGCTCTAATTTAGCAACAATCAGAATAAATGGAGAAAAAGGCATTGTTAGTGGTCTGCTCACTTCAGGAGCACCCTGCTGGAACCAAAAGGCTATATAGGCATTCTAAGATTCTTTTTAAATATTAAAGGATTTTTCTTCCAATCCTGATCTTTAACTGTGTGTCCCCCCACCCTCAAATCTTTTAAACAGACACATTCTTCTTCCTGGAACAGCACATAATGGCATGATAGTAACATGAGTGGTAAGACTGTAAGACCGGTCATTTACTAAGCTCCACAAGCCTGTGTACTTCCTGACACAGGCTGAGGATGTGCTCCAGGAAAAAGGAATCAGCTCGTGTGGAACTGCAATGGGGTTGGGGGTGGGGGGCTTGCATCTATGGCCAAGAGACAGCAGGGAAGTCAATGCTACCATCACTAGTTCACTCAGAGGAGACACTTGATTCACAGGCCTTGTCTGTTCAGACTTCATTGAAAGTTCTGCCTTTGAGAGAGAGCAGAGCACTATGACAGAATTCCTTAAAAAGCTCTAGGTCATAAAAAGGCATGGGATGTGGGCCAAGCATTTGGCAGAGCCTATGGAAATGATGCACACATAGCCCTTTTTTTTTTTTTGGTCATTCTGGCCCAAACACGTCAGAAGGCTTTTAGCCCTTAAAACCCAGAACCTTTAAAGAAAATGTCCCATTGGACCTTGAAAAAAAAAAAAAAACAGAACCTTCCAGGTCTAAGCTTTCTTCTGTAAAGTGCCAATAGTGAGTTCTCAAGGAACTTAAAATAAGCATCATAATTGCAATTGGTCAGAATAATATGTAGAGAGTTCCTACCCAGACAAACCGGTTGGGGGAGTTGTTCAGAAGATGATGGACCTTCCTACTTCTCTCCAGCGGCTTCAGCTGTCTTCTCTTCTCATCACGTGGGCTGCTGCTAAAAGATCTGGCAAACTACAATTAGTGACTACGTTACTGTTTCTGAATTTTTATTATCAGTCCCTAAAAATCAGAGTTGGCTACATAGCTGGTATTCAAGAAACATGAAACTACCCATTTCTGCCCACATATGCTGTCTTTGACATTATCGCCATTTCTCTTATCTAAAAATCTACACAGAGAAATTGGTGATATCAGGGCCAACTTTAATTCTAAGTGACTATCTGAGTCTGGGCCCAGGAGAGGGCATGACAGCAGAAACCACGGCATCTGCTGCCATCCCCAAGCTCAGTCCTTATCCCATCCTGGTGGAGCACTGAGCCTGTCAATTGTTAAACAGTTCATCTCTGGGACCAGCAATGACAAGCCTGAATAAAAATGTGACAACGACTCTGCTAAGCACAGCCCCACTTAGTGGAAAGATCAGGGATGGTGTCAGCTATAGAGAGCAGAGGAGCAGGAAGCAGCAGTGTCTCCTCTCAACACACAAATCCATCACTAAAGCAGCTGGCACAAAAAGACAGAAAAAGCTTGCAATATTTTCCCCAGAGTAAGGGACAAGCCATGGAAAATGGAAGGATTCATGAATTATCTTTGGGATCGTAGAACAGTGCATGTATAAAACCAAACATTTCAAGACAGTAATTTCTTTCCCTCATCTGAATCTCCATCTTAATTCTTTGGCAGAATAAGCCATTCTATATAAATATGTAATCCTTTATGTATTTTCAGTTTTGAAATATGATTAAAGTAACAACTTGTTCTTCAGGAAAAAGAACAGGGGAAGAATACTAATCCATTAATCTGTGAAAGTCGCACACATCCTGTTCCTTCTATCCTGGTGAGACATTTTTATGTAAGGAAGGTGAATGAGAAGCAATCTGCAAGTGCAATGGGGAGGTGCCAATCAACGCCCTAAGAAAGTTCATGCCAGAATAATGTGAATGCCACAAGACTGATTTTCTGCAATTTAGTGCTATAAACTGACAGCATTTGAATTACATGAACAAAAAATCAAGCCCTCGATATTAACCAGCCTCCCTACCCCAGAGAGGGTGAAGTGTTCCCAGAGGAGCGTCTGTTCCTCTTACAGCTGCCACCAGTGCGCCAGCACTCTACCAAGTGAAGCACGGAAAGAGGAAAAAGCATGAATGCCTGCTAGAGTCACTACAGTACATCCATAATATCACAGAGAGAAAGAACACTAAAACCCATCACCTAAGCTCACGAGCACTATGTACTACCCTGAAAATAAGGATCTTCACCACTGTAACCATCCTTTCAGGGTCAGACAACTAGCTTCAACCATCTAGTCTCTTATGCTGTAAGAGTAGTTAGCATCTAATTCTTAAGGAGAAACACTCAATTGCTGTACTATATAATATAGTAGATGCTTGAAATCTGATCACCCTGATAAATCTGGCTTTAATATTTGGACCTACAAACATTTGCCTCAGTCTTAGAATTAAAGTACAGTAATACTTCACACCTCTGGTGCTTCTGTTGTTTGGTAGTGCTTTCCAAATGCCTGCTCCCTCATGTGACCCTCACGCTGGCTGAGGTGACCAGGGCAGGCATTAGTACCCCACATAACAGGAACCTGAGACTTCAGAAAGTGACTCAGCTAAGGGTCACATGGCTATTAGTAATTCAGAGAGGCCTAGAAACAATCCTAATCCAAAACTCTTCATACTAATGAACAAGCATTGCTTCTACCTATCTGTGCATTAGTAATCCACATCCTTGTCACTGCTCCTGACTGAACCTATTAATAAGGTGACTGGAAAGAAATGGCTCTTACTTTGACTGCTTCAGTACAAAAACTCTTCAGTTGCGAAGTCAGAAAAATTAATTCTCTCCAGTCCAGTCTCCCAACGGAAGCATGGCCCTGAATGCCTTTAAGAACCCGAAGACAGCAATGGACATTCTGCATGGATACAGATGTGGAAAGGAGGCGAGGCTGCAGAAGGCACTTCAGACGATGTCCTCAGCAGGGTGGG
>PVJA010033085.1:0-23603 GCA_004027025.1 Myocastor coypus | reverse complement strand
TGGGACTACCGGTAGTCCCATATTTTCTTCTAGGAGTTTCATTAGTATAACTTTTACATCTAAGTCTGTGGTCGTTCTTGGATTTTGTTCCTCTGCATTTGTCCCTGGCATCATTTGTGAAGAAGATCATTCTCTGCCCACTCAACAGCCCGGCATCTTTCTCACCAGTCAGTTGATCATAGACATTTGGATTTTTTTTTGGACTTCCAGTTCTGCTGCACTGACCTACCTGCCAGTCCTTCTGCACCCTTCCTGCTCCCTCTTATGTGAGGCCCATTTATGAGCTGATGTAGCCTCTTCATGGTAGACCCTCGGCACACAGAAGAAGTAGAATAGGACATTATCCTGACCATGAGTTATTCTAACCCCTTTCAAGCTGTGTGACTATGGATAATTTATCTAACCTCTCTGAGTCTATAGTTCTGAGATTTATTGATAAAAATAAGAATAGTACCTGCACACCAACTCCCCCCGGTCTTCCCACTCCTCTTTCCGCTCCTACCTTAGTAGACAGGGCCTTCTTTATTCACCGCTGCAGCAGCTCAGCACCACATGCTGTGGGCATGCCCAGTGCATGCCAGCTGGATGGCAGAGTGTCCCCCTCGCTGGGGGAGCCAAAGGACAAAGCTCTGGACATCACTACCTATGGACGTCAATGAACGGTGACTTAGCACCACCCGAGACGTGGATCTGGTTTCCTTCTCCTGCGTTTCTCCTTGCAGGACCTCAGCTCACTCCCTGGAGCATCTCAGAGCTGCCCTCCACCTTCCCAGCCCACGGAGGCCCCTGACCAAGGAGGGAGCAGAGCTTTTCAGACCTGCAGATCCAACACCTTTGTCCCGGCACTACTTTGCCCAAGGTGATACCTAATGATGTGCTGATTTGGTATTTACAGGCACTCAAGTCCTAGTAGTCATTTGAAATAATAATAATAATAATAATAATAATAATAATAATAACTCATTCATGCTATCATGGTCAAAGAACTACAGTTTTAATTCTCTTTTCACAGAAGAACCATCACTTCCTACGGAACCCTGTGCACCCAGTGGGCTCCATGAAGCCCCTGAGCTTCAGCAGCACACTGGCTCCCACTACCTCAGCAGCTTCCTGCTCCCCACTGACTTTGCTGTAGCCTCTTCCTTCTTATCACAGCAACTGCTGCAAACTCAGGGTCACAGAGGTACAGTGTCCCCAGAAGGAATGCAGTGTGACCTCGCGCTGAAGCCGTGCACAACACGAGCGGCTCGTGGCTCTTCCGCAGTCATCACGGCCCAGGCCTTGGTATTTTAACATGTCTTGTGAGTGTGCCTGGGGCCCAGCGCACTTTGGTGCGGCCTAGTGGTCTCGGTCAGGAAGGATGAGAGGGTGTGTGGGCTCCCACCGTCCGCCTTCTCCAACCCTAGGTGGACTAGCGATTTCCTTGGTAACATCAGGCCAACTCGTTGCCGTCGCTGGAGGCTTCGCCCACTCCTCCGCTGGCCCTGCCAGCCCCGGCACTTCATCTCCCTCCTCCTCCTGCTGCTCCTCCTCCCCCTCTTCTGTTCCTCCTTCCTCCTCTCCTCTCCCCGCTCTTTCTCCTCATCTCTTCTTGGGTACATGCTGAGAGCCTGGTCCCCCTACCTGATCTAGCTGGGTCCCTGCTTCACAGAGAAGGAAGCTATGACTCCACCCAGCAGGCAAGAAGGGGTCTCCTTTTCAGGGATGCAGTGCTCACCTGGCAAACTCTGGGGCTCTAGGCCTTCAGTGGCTACAGCAGTGCCTCATAAGGGACCCTCCAGGGGGAGGCCTGGCTGCATGCTCTGTGGTGGCACTCCAGATGCAGACCTGTCCACCCAGGGGCAAGCCCCTGTAGTCAGTTTCTCTGCCCTTGAGAGCAGAGGCAGGGTGTGCATGGCCATGGAGCTGTTCAGAATTGGACACCAGAATGTCTGCTGCTCTCACCCCAGAAAGAATGGCTACCATAAAGAAATCAACCAACAACAAACGTTGGAGAGGCTGTGGGGAAAAAAGAATGCTTCTCCACTGCTGGTGGGAATGCAGACTGATGCAACCATTATGGAAAGCAGTGTGGAGACTCCTTAAAAAACTAGAGCTGGAAACTGCATTCAATCCAGCTATCCCGCTACTGGGAATTTTTCCAGAAGAACTGAAAACATTATATCATAGTGGTATCTGTGCACCTATGTTCATAGCAGCACAGTTTGTGATAGCCAAATCTTGGAAATAACCAAAATGCCCAACTGAAGAATGGTTGAAAAAGATATGGTATTTTCACACAATGGAATATTACTCAGCTATCAAGAATGATAAACTAGAAGACTTCATATATAAGTGGATCTATCTAGAACCTATACTCATTAGTGAAATAAACCAGACCTATATATGTAAATATCATATAGTCTCCCTAGTTTAAGAACTCAAAAGAAGAATTTTTTTAAAAAAAGAAGAATTATAAAATTAAGAGAAGCTGGCAGAGCTTTTCACTAAAAGGCTTACACATTTCATACACCCTTCAACTGTCTTCCAGAGTGAGTTTAGGTTGCGTTCCCCTGGTAACTACTGATGGTAGGCACTTTCTCACGTGCCTCTTGACCATTTGTATCTTTTTGTGAAATGGTCTGCTGAAATATTTTGCTCATGTTTAAGCTGTGTTTTGTCTTATTGAATTGTAGAGTGTTATCTTTTCATGTAACAATAAAAAAAACTTTATATGCTATGAAGAAAAAAAATTTGAAAATTAAAAAAAAGAATGTCTGGCACAAGCTGGGCAATGGCCCACTGATACTCGGCCATTTCCCTTTTCCTTTATTTCATCCGATTAAAGAACTTTCAGTGAGCTTCACCTTGTCTTTAAGACAAATCACAAGTTGCTTCACGTGGCTCAGAAGGCCAGCTCCTTCTGCAACCGTCTCTTCCCAGCCCACCATCTCTTTGTCCAAGGCACCAAATGGACCTGGTTTGCTGGGAAACACTGGCTCCTGTCTGGGCAGTGGGGATAGGGATACAGTAGGACAGACGGAGGCCATCTTTGCCTTGTGGAGCTGGTAGTGTGCTGGAGGCAGGGAGAAGAGGTGAGAGGTTCAGCAGCTGGGTAACAGCAGAATTCCGGCTGCTAGAAGCCTGGGGAGGTGGGAAACCACCAGGGGCTCCACTTGCTTGGCTGAGGGCGTTCCCATGTGCTGCCCAGCCTCATCACAATGAGCTGTAAGTACCTCACCAGCTAAGCTATTCCACAGTTGCTCTGCTCCTCCCTGTATCCTGTTGCAGGGACATCAAAAATTCCCCCAAGGTCTCACATGTGCAGAAGGTAGTTGGACCCAGGACTTAGCCCTCACTGGTGTTTCACCATTGATGGGTTCTTGGCTGGATGTGGCCTTAGGCAGTTGGGGCTGGTCAGAGCTGGACCCCTGAAGCCAGGAACCAGAAGAGTGAGTTCTCCTATCTGCTGCTCTTCTGTCTGCTTCCTGGTTGCCAGGTTTTGTTTTTTTTTTTTTTTTTGTTTGTTTGTTTGTTTGTTTTTGCCAACCCCTGTCCTTCACCATGTCCCTCTGTCCTCCTGCGTCCTTCTCGTAGCCAGCAGATCTTGAACCAAAGCCATGAGGTAGAATCAAACTCTCCTCCTTATAGGTGTGTATTTGGTATCGTGTCTCAACACTGGGAAAATGTCTATGACAGACCCTCACATGGCGCCTGGCACATAAAGGTGCTCCATCAAACCTGGCTGCCTTGATGACTAGATGCTCACATGGCTAGAGGCTCCATGGAAGGAACACAATACAGAAAAAAAAAAAAAAAATCAGAAGTCTCTTAAATGCACGAATGAGTGAATTTAGGAGCCAGAGATGACAGAAATGACTAACATTTCCCAAATGCTTGCTCTGTGCCAGGTTAAGACATCTGCATCCATCGTATCCCGTCTCCAACATAAGACTCATGAAGGACCATGAAGTCCATTTGTCAGGCTGAAGATAGCACTGGAAATGCTAACAACGGCACTAATAATAGTAACACTGGTGATGGTGGTGATGACAGCAGCTGTCATTTAAATCCTTGGACCAGGCACGGTGTCATGCGTTTTGCCTTCCTCCTCACACAAACTCTACCAGGGAGGGAATGCCCCAAACTCTCATCTTCAGATAAGGAAATGACTGGAGATGCAGCTCCATGATAGGTGCTGGCCTAGAATACATGAGGTCCTGGGTTCAAGCTCCAGCACCACAGAAAAATAAAAGAAAAGGACTTTATGAGGAAGACCAGGTCATCTCTGGAGCACATCTGAGCCAGAATGTGGCAGCAGATTGCACCATTCACCTTGGCTTGGATTGCATTGCACCCTACATGCTGTGTCCTGCAATTCCAGAAGGGGCTGGGCATCGATAGATCGGCTGGGCAGGGTCTGTGGTCCTGCTGTTCCAGCTGGGACAGTTTCCACTCAAAGCAGCACAAGGCAGCTGGGGCCGGAGTCTGGGCAGGGTCCCCGCCTGCTGAAGTCTACCCCAGCGCCTTAGCAGCAGCAGGCTGGGAGCCCTGGAGTGCCCAGCGTGCCTGTGATTGGCAGCTTGCAGATGGTGGGGGGGCCTCGGAATTTATTATCCAAGCGTGCCTTTCTGAGGGGCCGCACTGCCTGACACTGCTTTATCGGAAAGCTGGGAATGGTTAGCTGAGCCCATCTGTCAGCCAAAGAGGGGAGCTCAGTGGGTGGGGAAGTCTGCAGAGTCATTTCAAAGGAATTTCTCTGATGCCGAAGCCAGGGTGGAAGGCTATCTGCCCATGAGCCCTCAAGATGCCTGGTTTGGGGGCCAGAGGGCTTGGTGGCAAGGTGTGTGTGAATGAGGTTGACTAGTTGGGGGGCCCCTTTTCCCTTGTTCTAAACCCAAAACTGCTGGAGCCCCTCTCCCCCTCACCCCTGAGCAACAACTGTAACTCAGCAGTGATCCTTCCTAGCAAAAACCCGCCACATTAACATCAGCAGTGTCTTGGTGACAAATCTGGGACAGATGGGGATAAATGCAGCAATCTGAATTAATACTGGGGTTGCTAATGAATCCAGGAGTCAGGGAGAAATGAGGAGAAGTTAGCGCTCCCACTGTGGGGAGGCTGGGTGCTGGCGGCCCCCCACCCAAGGTCAGAGGCCATGGGAGAAAGTTCCATGGGCAGCGCTCAGGGGTGGGCATCTGGTTCCCAAGGCCTGATCTGGGCATTCAGAACACAGGCGGGTGGATGGCCGGAGGAGACAGCGGTGACTCCATCAATGCATCAAAGGCTTGTGTCTGCTAGGGCAAAGCCTCACACTGGGTTCAGAGCCCTGAGTTCAGCTGGGTGGCAGTGCGGGCTCATGGGGGTGGTGCTGGGGCCTGCGGTCCCCTCCTCAGAGGCTCTGTGGAGTGATTCCATCTAGCAGAACACACTTGCTGCGCGGCCTGCTCCCTCTGCTGACCATGCTGAGGGCCCCTCATTTGCTCTGTTCCACGGCCAGACGGCTCTGCTGGGCCCATTCCATGCAGGATGTTGCCTCTTGGCTTGCACAAGAGTGCAGCTGGCAGGGCCAGAACCCAGGCCGGGAACCAGCTCCAAGGTCCGAGTCCTGGCCTTCACCTCAAGATGCCAGACAGGGCCGAATACCTCCTAAATACTGCTTTAGGCCCACAGGAGTTCCTGTGCCGTCTGCTCAGCCATACGGAGAGTGAGCTGAGCACAGGAGCTGCGCTTTGCAGTTGGGGTCTGATCAGACGGGCCCTATCGTACGTGATCATGTGCTCAGCACCCTCCTCTAAGACTCAGCGCAATCACAGCTGAATAATGAAGCAGGGGCTTCCTTGGTGAATATCTTCCTCTCTGCTAGGTGGTAGCCTCCCCAAGACAGTGCGTATTCCACTCATGCTTGCATTTCTGGTACTGGGAGGAGTGGCAGAAAACCTGAGTAAATCAATTAGTGAATGAGTAAAGGAATGACGAAGTAAGCTAGTGAGTTAATGAGCAAATGAGTTAGCAAATGCATGAATGGATGAGTTAGTAAATGAGTGAATGAATGAGTGAATAAAAGACTGAATCAGTAACGCAGTGTGTGAGTGCATGACCAAGCGGCAAGTGAAGGGCTGAGGGCAGCCAGAGGCCAGGCTCCTCTGAGCGGGGGGGGGCAGAGGTCCAGGCTGCGTTGGCAGGGGCTGTGTGTCCCCTGGCCTATGCCACACGTACCTTGGCACTTGTGGCAGGGTCCAGGAACAAGCTCAGGCTGCAGCATCTTCAGAGGACGGTGGGGTGCAAGGGCTGTCATAATGAGGCCAAGGGCCCTATGCAAGGCTGGCTGGGCCCTGCTCTCACCCTCAAGGGAGTGCTGCTCACAGAGCCACTCACAAGGATAGGTTTGAACAGCATACAGGCTGTGTGGGTCATGTGGCCAGTGGGCTTCCAGGGTCCAGAAGACCAGAGGGCTGGGTCACTTCCCAGTGAAGTCATGTACCTGGCAGAAAGCTATGCCACGGAGATGCGTTCAAGGAACAAAGCATCCTTCAGGTTCTGTTCTCCTCTCACCATCTGGGTTCAGAGTATTTCCACGCTGATGGCCAAGGCAGTGGACCTTGCTGTCTGGCAAGAGAAAGGCTGCTCCTAATCCACAGGGTATGGGGCAGGTTATTCCCCATGAGAGGGCGGACTGCGTGCTCCTTGCACTGGTGTCAGCGATGACCTTGAGCTACGCAATCAGTTCCTTTGAACTCAAGTCGCCTTTCTCCTCGGCTGAGAGCTGCCATGTCCAGCAGGAAAGCCTGAGGGGCTCGAGGTGACGCCACATAGACATCGGCAGCACAGACTGCATCCAGCTGATTCCACCACCATTAAGGTGGAATCAAAACCAGCTCTGAGGTTTCTCCATGCCAGACACGGGTATAAATTAGTCAAGAGAGATGGCATCATTGACACTAGATTTCCAAGGGCAGGAGCAAAGAACTTGCTGAAGAAGATGCTCTGGGTCTTTCCAGTTTTCTATGAAGTGTGTGAACCTAGAAGTTTTCTAAAAGTCTTAGGTTTGCGTCCTAGAGGTGCTAAAGGCCAGAGGAAAAGGATCAGCCGTAAGTCACGCAACAGCAGGGGAGTGAAGCCAGCCCCGCACGTGTGTCCTAAGCTGATCACCGGGCCCACCTGCCCAGAGCAGGCGCATGCCACGTGGGTGTTCTGGTCCTCGTGCTTTGAGACAAGTACTGCAAGGTGGATGTCTAGCTCAGATGTGGTTCTACCAAAGGGATGAGGCCACCTGGGGACTTGCAGCATGCAGGGAAGGTGAGCAGATGTGAGACATGAGGTCAGAGATGTCCAGGGACCCAGAGGCCCTGAGGCTTCCTCCTTTGAGCCTGCTTTGTTTGGCCTGATAATGACTTCCTGTGACCTCCAGCCAGTGCTTTCCACTTGTTGGGCTCAGCGTCCCCACCTGTAAGGAGCGCACAGGCGCCATGGCATCCCCTCTCTGGAGATGGCTATAGGGACAGAGAGCAGTCCTGAGTGTAGAGCTCCTAGAGCAGAGTCTGGCACATGGAAGTGCTCAGTAATTAATGCTGCCCCCTGCCTGCTGGACTCTGCCAAGGTGAGAGCACCCCACGGAGCGTGAGCTTCAGCAGCACCACTGAGCCATACGCCGCACACATACAGCGCCGAGAGTACGCCCTGGTCCACGGCAAGGAACTGAACCAGCGGTGTCTACAAACAGGGGCTTCACGCCCAGGAGCAAGGCCAGTGCTGTGCGGAGCCCCCAGGCCTGGCTCGAAAACATTTTCAGGCTCCTTTCTTCCAGGGTCCACTTGCAAAGGGTCATCACCATCTCCGGACACAGAGGCCACTTCCTTTCTTGTCAAGGGAAGCCACCTAGAAGGAGGACCCTTCTCTTTCTGAAACCCAAGGAAAGCTTCGGCTCTGCAGGGGGCCACACATGCCATTGGTTGGAATTGCGTCTCAGCCTCATCCAGCTGTGTGACCTAGGGAGTCATCTTCCCTTCTGACCTTTAATTTTGGCATCTTTAAGAATTTACTGGCTGGACCAGCCCTACTCCCCGGGACACACTGAGAGACTGAGACTGGGCGTGGTGGCATGCGCCTGTAATCCCGACACTTGGGAGGCCGAAAAACACGAAGAATCACTACAAGTCCAATCTGTGTATCGAGACCCTGTAGACCCTCTACTAAATATATTTTTTAAAAATGAATTTACTGGGGCAATGGAGATAGCTTGGTGGTCTAGTACCTGCCTAGGCAAGCACAATGACCCAGGTTTGATCCCCCTTACCACATGCCATGCTGGACCCACCCAGGGCACCGTGCTGACCACTGAGTCTGGGTATAGTGGCACCTGCCTATAAACCCAGTGCTGGGGAGGCTGAAACAGGAAGATCATTGTGAGTCTGAACTGTGTAGCGAGACCCTGTACCAAATACATAAAAATGAATGAATTAATGAATTAATTAAAATAAAGAATGCACTGGAGCAGTCTTCCTGGGGCTAGGTCCTGTCTTATAGCCCAAAGCTCGACACTGAATGGGTGTCCCACAAGCACAGGCAAATGGAGGACTCTGAGCAGCCATATGCATCAAAGGCTGCAGGAGGAGCTGTTTTAAATTCTTCCCCTCATGGATTCAGTTAATCTACATCTTGTGAGAAAGCAGAACAAACCCCCTCCACACGGGAGCAGAGTAAAGTTGGGGAGAAACCGAATCCCTTGTCTACGATCACCATGAAAGGGACCCCACCAGGACACAGGCTCTGCCTGCTGGAAGGCAGAGCCTAAGGGTGTAGCTACCAGGACCCGAGCGGGCAGAAAGAAGAGGAAGAATGGCCGTGACAGCAGCCGGCCTTGTCATCAATGGCCCAAGCACAGCCCATGGCCGTGCATCCGGGCAACCAAGGCCCTAATCAAAAGCAGAGGGAGCGTGTGGGAACAGCTCTGTCTCCACTCTGCTGCATTTCGGGGGCTCAGAGTCCAGAGAGGGCCCCGTCCAAGGGCAGAGCTCAGAAGGCCCAGAAGGATTGCAGACTCACTCAGGAGCGTCTGTCGGCGGCTGCACCGGGTGCCCGCAGAGCGAAGCCCATGGACCATGGCTTGGCACAGGCTGCCTAGCATTTTAAAAGCAAAATCTGAGTTGGTTTCTAACATTTAACACTTGAGAGATTTCACGCCAGAATCCAGATTCCTGGTGTGGACAAGAAAGGTATGTCGTGTTGCCATAGGCTGATCTACTCTTTATTGTATGTTTCTGGCCCCTGGGGCTCAAGCAAGAGACCCCGTGTGCAGTGATCAGCAGGGCGCTGGTAGGAAGAAGGGCTATAGTCTTGTTGGCTGAAGGTGCAGTTAGAGACCGACCAGATCCCGCGCAGTTTTCTCATCTTGTTTGGACAGAGATGACTCACAGGCCAGTGTGTGTCTCTGGCAGAGCCTGCTTTCCTTTCCTGCTTTGTTTATAGAGAGCAGAAATAGAACTTTCCAGAACATGATGCAGCTCCACCCAGCATCCACAGGCTTTGGGAACCAGCATCCAGTGAACAGCTTGGTGGGGAGCCTGCTGCTGCTCGTGGAGGGGGCAGTGTGTACTCATGACCACAGCAGTACGTTCTCCCTTCCTGAGACTGCCAAAGGGAGGGAGGCACCAGGGCCCAGATAGGGGCAGGAGATCCAGGGACATGGTCAAGGTTTTACAGCTAGCCTATCCATCCCTCCACCCAACCATCCCTCCACCCATCCATCCCTCCACCCACCCATCCACCCACCCACCCATCTTTCTATCCATCCCTCCACCCAACCATCCCCCCACCCATCCATCCCTCCACCCATCCATCCATCCACCCACCTTCCTATCTATCCATCCACCCACCGACCGAACCATTCACCTACATATCATCCATTTATCCATTCATCCATCCACACATCCATCCATCCTTTCCTCTCTTCCTTTTCCTTTCCATTTTCCACTCATTCATTCTTGCACCATGTTGGGCAAGAGGGACCAGTTCAAAGGTCTGTGTTTCAAACTATAGTTCAGAACAGTGTAACCAATCCTTGAAAATTGCCATTCCACGAATTTCAAGATACTCTGTTATATACCATAAATATGTACAAATCTTACAGTGAAAATAATGAACAAGAAGAAAGAGGCTAGGTATGTACATGATTGATAGATGGGAGGCAGTGAGAACGGAGGTGCAGACGGAGAGAAAAAATAAAGTATTAAGTATGGGAAGAAAGTAAAGATCTTTGCAAGGAGTTGGGAGAGTATTTCTGAACAGGAAATCCAGGCTTCCTTGGGCATTCAGAGACACATTCTCTGAAGATGGGCCACTTGAGCTGGCACACGGGAAGCCAGTAGAAGTTGCACAGTGGTGTGTGCAGAGGGCAGGACGAAGTCTGTTGTGGACACCAAGAGGACCAATGCGAGCTCAGATCCACCATCTTCAACCCGGATCTCTAGTGCTACATCTGTGAAGTGGAACAAAGCATCTCCCACCCCTAGGTCCAGGAAACTAGTAAGTGTCAAGGCCACACCCACATCCCAGCTGCCAGGACGTCTCCCTGGGGGTCCTGCATGTCTCCTCTTGAGTCTCTTCCCCAAGCAACCAGACCCCAAGCAATTCTGGAGAAAAGAGGAGAGAAAGAAAATGTGGTATGAGTCACAGCGCATGGAACCACACTCCAGCAGCTCCCTGGAGGATGACACTTGCTTTCATCTTTCCCCTCACTGCCAATAAAATGACCTGGGAGGCCAGAACAGCCTGTGGGCCCAGGACAGAGACCAGCACCTGTGCTGTGGTGCTGAGCACCAGCACTAATGGCAGGTTTTGCCTGAGGATTACCTCTGTGCCAGCAGTCAGTTTGGAAAAGCTTCGTCCTATTCTCCAGGGAAACAAAAGAGATAGGTCACTTCCTGGTTGTTGATCCCTTTCCTGAGGTGAAGTCTTGGGGATGAGAGAGGGTGAGACCCTTGCTTGAGTTTGCACAGTGCCTGACTACCAGGCTGGAATCTGAATCTGGCTTATATCTCCCTAAGCCCACAGTTAACTCTCTTAACCATCAACCTGCTGTTCTTCCTGACAGCCCAGGACCCTCTGCATCCACCAAAGAAGGCTGCCTGGAAGAGGAGCCCTGCAGGGGGGCTCTGTGAGAACCTCTAAGAGAAATCCTCCCTCTAAGAGAAATCAGCCACCCTCCACCAGAAGATTTCCTCAAGAATACAGGGCCCTGGAGACATTAAAAAGAAACTCATAAAAGATTCATCTCTGAGTAGTAATTGCATCATAAAAAGTATTGAGCTGGAGTGCAGATGCAAATTGAGCCTTGTGAATTAATGATGTAAACAGTTGGAATGAGGGCACACACTGGGAGGCTCGGCACAGTGTCCTGCACTGCCCTCTTCAGCGTGCTGAGCAGAGCAGCCCGCGGGCATGTGCCCCGAGGCTCAGGAGACCTCTTTGGACCATCCCTGACCACCCCACCCCAGCCCGCGGAGCCCCACTCCGCCTCACTTCCTGGGCACCTCCTAGAGACTCCGATGTGCTTGGTGCTTTCTTCATATTAGTGTACTTGGAGCACCTGTCAAGTGCTGGGACTTGTGCCTTGCTCTGATGCTGTCCCGCCACTGTCCTTGCCTCTGCTCCGGTCCCCACCACGGGAACCTGCCAGACCCAGGAGATGAAGATGGTCATCCACGATCTGGAGGATCCACTTAGCCCTGTGTGTTGGCTGGGGTTGAATTCCACAAGCATGTGCTTAGCACCTACTGTGTATCAGCCGGGGCTGGGTCTCAGCGCTCAGGGGCAGACTCAGAGGCCAGGGAAGGCCTAAGCTGAAGGGAAGATAACAGGAGGAGGGAGGCCCTATGGAGGGGGCTCTAGGCTGGGATCCAGAGAGAGGAGGCCAGCACAGTGCGCAAAGGTGGGCTGGGCCAGCGTGTGCGTCTGCGTAAGACCGCCAGATGGGGCCTGAGTGGTGAGGAAAGAGGGAAAGGGGGTTGTGAGGCAACAACTCTTTCTGTTTCCCCAAGGAACAAAAGTATTGCCCTAATTTGGAGTAAAAGCCACCTTTACTCTCCCCCACACACTGATTCGTTGTCCTGCAAGAATCTGGGCCCACTGTGGATGGGTCGCCTCAGAGGAAGGCTTCGTTCATTCTCAGGATGGGTTTCCTGCAAGCCTGAGGGGCTGTGCTCCTGCTTCCAGCTATGGAATATTCTGGAATATGCCTCTGCTTCAGCTCTACTTCTATATTCTCTATTTTATTACACTTTGGAATTCTATATATAACTTGATGTGAAGAGGGGTTCCCATTGCTTAAATAAGAAAACTCCATTTAGGTTGGGAAGGGGACCAAGAGTCGGAAGGAGGAGGAAGGAGGAGAGGAAAGGGAAATAGAAAGAGCAGAGATGTGCTGAGCCTGGGTACCAACTGTACTTGGAGAATGCAGTCTTTATGTGCCACAAGCATGAGCTGAAAATGATGATAATACCAATAACAAAATGAAAGGGACCAGGGGGATAGCTTAATGGCATAAACACCTGCCTGGCAAGTGTGAGGTCCTGGGTTCAAACCCTTGGTATGTGAGAGGGAAGAGAGAGAATCATGATGAAAATGAGGAAAGAGAATTGGAGATGAAGGAAGGAAGGAAGGGGGGCAGGAAGGAAGGCAGGAGGGAAGGAAGGAAGGAGGGAGGGAGGGAGGAAAGGAGGGAAGGAGGGAAGGAGGGAAGGAAGGAAGGAGGGCAGGAGGGAAGGAGGGAAAGAAGATGGGGAGGAGAAAGGGAATAAAAAGAATCAAGATATGCTGAATACATGAACCCACTGCCTATGATGAATATAAACACTATGTAGTCCTAGCCGGGCGTGGTGGCGCACACCTGTAATCCCAGCACTCGGGAGGCTGAGGCAGGAGGATTGGTGCGAGTTCGAGACCAGCCTGGGCTACAAAAGTGAGCTCAAGGCCAGCCTGAACTGCATAGCGAGACCCTGTCTCAAGAAGACAATAAATAAATAAACAAACAAACAAACAAACAAATAAATAAATAAATAAACACTATGTAGTCCAAACATGCACAAGTATGATAAAATAAACCCCACTGAATCCAGGGTAAAGTTCAGAATTTTGGGCTTGGTGCTCAAGGTTTGGGGGCCAGACCCAGCGCATTTGCCCAGGTTACCCTAAGCATCCCACCTCCATCTCAAACAGTCCCACACCCAGCCTCAGATCCTTGCTCCCCACACCTCTGTCCCTGCTAGGTGCTGGCTCCCGGTGCAGCTCCCCCAAGTACCTCACAAGTGTCTCCAACTTTGCCATGCACCATGGTGCTTCCCAAGAATGCTGACCCAGCCAGAAGGAGGAGAATGAAATCCTTTTTCTCTGAGCTGTTGCCTCCCTCCAGACTGCAGATTCCAGGACAGTGGGGCCTGGACCTGACCAATGATGCCAGACCTAGCTCAGGAAGGTCCCTAAGGTGTGTGTGCCTTGGATGCCCAGAAAGGGTTGAGAAAGGACAGGCTTGGGGTACATGGCGGAATCAGCTTGAGGTGGACCGGTGGGTGGATGAGAGGGCAGGTGGGAGGTCAGCAGGTGGTGGATGCGATGATGGATGGATGGGAGAGCAGAGGGGAAGGAGAGGGAAGAGGGAGGGCAGGAGAGAGGGAGAAAGGAAGGAAAGAAGAAAAGGAAGAGGGAAGAAGGAAGGGAGGGAGGAAGGGAGGAAGGAAGGAAGGAAGGAAGGAAGGAAGGAAGGAAGGAAGGAGGGAAGGAAGGAAGAAAGAGAAGGTGGTGGACGGCGGACACATATGCACCGGTAGGGGTCTCAGCTCCACTTTCCCTGCATCCCAAGGCCTCCGCCTGCCCACTGCCTCTCACCTGCACTCTCCCCTCTCCCTTCCTCCATAACAAACTGGCCAGACACGGCCTTTTGCCTGCCCTCCTTGAGCAGCCTCCCGTAGCCTGTTCCTGCTCTTCCTACAAGCAGAGAAGCAGAAAAATCCATCCCGATGAGGAGGCAGCTGCCCGCCGCCCCGCCCCTCCCCCGACCCCGCAGCCTGTAACTCTCAGCCAGTCAGGCAGAAACGCAGTCAATTTTTTCCAGGGTCGAGCGCTCGGCTGGAAGACACAGCCCTGTGGGGTGACAGGCGAGACTAGGGCTGTGTCTTCTCTCTCCTCCCACCTCACTGGTCTGGTTGCTCCCAGCTGTCACCGGGGGCACAGCCCTGCCACCACTATTACCATGCAAGAGGCTCCCCTAAGATCCCAACCCTTCAAACACATCAGGGTGCCCTCCACGGGTCTCCCCTCACCTGTCTTCCTGCTCACCTGGACATAGCCCCTTCCACCCGCCTGCCCTTGGCAAGCTAATGGCCAGCTCCAGGCAAAGGAAAGGGCCACTGATGCCCTTGTACCCAACCAAGTGTCAAGTGACCCTTTGCCAGATGAAGTGGCATAGCCCTAAACAGCTCTCAGCTAGTGGGGGCACCAAGAACTCAGTGCCCTGCTCATAGCAACTGCTCTCAGCTGGACAGGTCTCCTGGGCCGGGCCAGGGCTCCTTCTGGCACCCCCTGCCCTGGCTCCCAATAGCTAGGCAGAGGACTAGAACTGTCTCAGGTCCCCATGGCATCTGCCGATCTGCCAGGGGTCCCTGTGTGCCCAGACCACATCCAGTCTTCTCTCTGCCCATCCTGCTTCCTTTGCTCCCCCTGCAGGTGTCAATCTGCAGGGGTTCCCTGAGGTGCCCCAGGAACCCCCCATCTTGGACCCCACAGGTCTGCATCCAGGGGAACCTGTACACCTGGCTTCAAAGGTATTTGCTTATTCCATTGCCATGGCAATGATGCACAGCAGGGTCCTTGCTTCCAGACTCTGCAGCCCAAGATGCAGAGAGGTGACAGTTGGTCCTAGGCCACACCCCAAGCACTTACAGGGTCTGGGATTTGTCCCTGGACTAGCTGGTTTCCTTAGGCATCCATGTGTACAACTGCTGTCCTCCAGGAGGCCACCCCATGAAGGATTGTGACACCTCTCTGACTGCAGAGACCCCCCTGCTGGTCTCCAGATGTGAAGGTCTGCACCTCTGCCTCGCCACAAGCCTTTCTTCCTGCTTCCTTCCATCTGCTCCTCAACCACATCCCAGTGCCCTGCTGCACAATTGGGGGCTGGATGCATCCAGCTTCAGCCCTGATCTCTAAACAAGATAGACCACTTCTCTCTCCTCCCAGCCTCAGTTTTCTCATCTTTCAAATGGGTCACTGCAGGGACAACCTGAAATAACATCTGCAGAAGATATGGCACAGCTCTTGGAACGTGCTGTCTTCTGACTCTCATTTTCTCCGTTGGTCACTAGAGGCAACGTCTAACCTGATGCAAGCCATCTTGCTAGGCATTAAATAAAGTAATTAAATCACATCATCATCTCTTCCCTGCGTTGGCTCTATGAAGTGCCACAGTCATCCTATTTCCCAGGTGACAAAGCAGAGGTAAAGATAAATCTACATGTCTCAGCCAAGGAGGTAGAGCAGCTCAGGCCCTGGCCTCAGCTTCTTCGTCCTGATTTTTGGTTCTCTTGCACCCTGAGCTCTTGGGGCTCTGTCCTATGCTACTGGGAGTCTCCCCAGTCTCATCACTGGAGTCCCTGTGGTATGGAATTTGGTTCCTAGGCCCCACAGAGGCAGTCCACAGAAAGCATGTGTTCAGGGGATCAGGCAGCTGGCAAGCTATGCTTCCAGCCCTCAAACAGAACCTGATCTCTTAACCATAAGTTCTGTTCCTGGTTGAGGAGCTCCTTCATGAAGTCCTGAACCTCCTCACAGGCCTCTGTCCCAGAAAAGCCATGAGCAGCTTTGACACCACTCAGCCACAGAGGAGCCAGTACTCTGGCTCTGGTGGTAGCCTTAACTCCATCACTGAGTATCTGTGACTACCCATAAAGCGAACCAGAGGATGCGGTCACCAGTCACATGGCCACAGGGACAGCCACGGTGGAAGGGCCAGGCTGCTGATGCATCGCACGAGCCTCCTCCTGTGACCATCCCAGGACTGACTCCCTGGCCAGGAAGACAGCCAGCCCTGAATTCCAATCCTGCACCTTGCAGAGACCTTGTCAGTTCCCACAGTCTGCCTCTTCTTGCCTCGGTTTGCCTTTGGAGACAGAGCAGACAGCTCCTCTGCAGGGCTCTCGAAGCCTTATAATGCTATTGGACCTTACTTAGCGGTAGAGGACAACTCCTACCATTGCAAAGCTTTAAAGATGCCAGGCTGTGATTGATTGCAGTCACAGTGGAAGGAGATGGGGTGGGGGCCTTGTGGGAACCCCAGAAGGCCCAGGCCAAACCTCAGCAGGGATCTCCAAACACCACTACCTGACTCCATCAAGATGCTACAGTTAGGCCGTCGGATGGGCTCCTTCTTCACTTCCTCTCCAGCCAACTCAGAAATTGCCAGATTTACCGAGTAGATTACATGGCACTTAGCTAATGAAATGACACCCCCCACACCCCAAGATATCGATCAGCCCCTGGCAACCACGCAGCTTGCAGACAGTTGAGAGGGAAAATCAACCATTAATAAAATTGCAGAGTGGGGAAGGGGGGGGTGAAGGTGCAATAAGGGGTGGGTGAGGAGGGGCTGGAGGACAGAGGGCAAGTTAACAGCCAAGGAAGAAGAAAAATAGGAAGGACAAGGGTCCTCCCGAGCCACAGCAGCGTAAGAGAGGAGAGGAGGCTTCCCGGTAAGCGCGGCGGCCAGGAGAGAGCCCCGGCTGGGTGTGTGCCCAGCGAGGGAGGGTGAAAGTGTCCAGGCCACAGACGACAAAGGTTGCAAAAGCTGGACGTGCACGGGTGTTTGCTTTGCTCCATATGTGGTTCATTTAAAAGAAATTTGCTGCCAGTATCCTTTTATAAAAAAAGTAAGAGTTTTCGTGTAAGAGTATAGATTGTTGGAGCTTCTTGGGAAATTGGAACCCGTTCGACTCAGGACGGGGAGGGCTTGCATTCTTCTGTGGCAGGGCCTGAGCAGAGGGATCCCAGCTGGCCCAGGAGGTGGGCATGTGGCGTCCAGCTTGCCCAGGTCTCCTCTGGCCTCCACACTCACGCCTGTGCCCTCCCGGGGCCTTCAGATTGGTGTCTCTGATCTTGCCTGTGAGTCAGAAGTATGGCAGAAAGTATGGCGTGAAGACCGTGTGTGCATGAGTGTCTGCGTGGGACATGCACAGCTCCAGGCATGGGTGTGCATGCATGTACGTCCGTGTGTGTGTGTGTGTGTGTGCACACGCACACATGCACACACACACACACACACACACACACACACACACATGGTAAACACATGGAATTAAAAATCACGGCTACTTCTGCCCAAGTGGGACTCTGTCTTCTTGGCCTTTCTGTGCTTCCCATTCTCATCAGTAGAAAACAATAGGCTGGCTCCGGGGGAAAAGTCAGTCTCTGCTTAGTGTCCCGTTCATCACCATGATGGCTCTTGTACCAAGCAGGAAAAAAAAATACCATAGTGCCAAGCTGAGGTTATCTCCAAAGAGGGGCCTTGTGGGCAACTTAGTCCATCACCTGCTGCAGTCCCTGCACGTTTCCAGTGGGCTCACCACAGCTAGCCTGTGGCGAGGGAGAAACCTGATCGCCCCATTTTACTGAGGGAGTCCAGGCAGGGTCAGCGAGTCATTGAAAGCCCCTCACTCTCTTTTCCCACCTGGCACCTGCAGCAACCTCCTTCAGAGACGGCAGCCAGGCAGCCTGGCGGCCTGGTGGCCTGGCATCCTACCTTCAGACCTGAGGTCCTCTCCTCATTTAGGAAAAGGACAGGAATGAATCAGCCTGCCTATAAGGAAAAGAAGGGGTGCATCTTGTCAGCTCTTCTGAGGCCAAGCAGTGACATGCAGACCTTGGGCTTGTGTGTCATTTGAAAAACCTATGCGTTCATACTCCAGTCTCTCAACTCGGCCGCCACCTCCCTGTGTGACCCTTGTGCAGGTGACTTGAACCCTCTAGGCCTCTTTACTCTTTGTTCTGGAACATAGGGTTCAATTTGCCTCCTAGGGTTGACAGGGGTTCAGGTGTGGGAGAAATGGAATGAAGAGCTTTGTACCTGGCACGGAGCAGATGGTCACCAAAGATGCACTGCTATTCACGTTACTGCTGTCCATGCTATCAAGAAGAAGCACCTACTGTGTGCCAGGCACTGATGGGAAAGTGTCTCGCCATTAACCAATCAGCTTCCACAACACCTCGGAGAAGTCAAAGCCACCATGCCCCGCTTTAGAAAGAGGAACCTGAGTCTCAGTGAGGGGAAGTGATTTATCAGGGACGTGGTCCCCACGAAGACCAGGTCAGGGTGACTCACAGAGGGCTTACCTTGTTTACCGTGACCCCACCAGGAGGCTCTGCTCTATGCATTTTTCAAGCTGGATCCAACAAAACCTACTGTGTGCTGAGCTTCATGCCAGTCTCTCCTAATTACCAAGTGTGAAAGTAAGAGCAAGAGTTCTAAAAACAGAGCCACCAGACTCAAGTTTCCCATCCATGTCACTGGGTGGCTCAGGCCAGCACCTTTCCCCCTGACCCTCAGTTTTGTTGTCTATTAAATGGGCATGCTAACTAGCACCTTGTAAGCTCATAAGGTGGTTAATGCAGTGAAAGCCTTCATACATGGCAACAGTGATCAATAAATATCTAACTGATAAGGAAAGTTTTTACCCTACTTCTCTGACATTGGTTCATTCATTCATTCATTCATTCGTTCCTTCTTTCATTCATTCACTTGTCCATTTATCCACCCACCCATTCCCCTGCTAGGGCCTAAAACAGCCCAACCATCCACCCGGGGCTTTGAAATGGCCAGAAACCCATGTGGAGGAGACAAGCGGGGAGCAGGCTCCCCGGCCCAGGCCTCCTGCTCTGTCTCTGCCGGGCAGGCAGCTGCAGCCAGACATTTGGAACCCATTACAAACATCCCTGTCTGATCCTATTTCCCCTGTGCACAACTTAAAGCAATGGATTCCAAGGAATTTTGGCTGAGTTCCCCGGCCCGGGGAGTCCCGCAGGAATGATGCACGGAGCCCTCCCCAGCCTCAGCGCATACAGCAACAGGCAGGAAACCACAGAGCTGTGGAGTGAGATCTGAGATCCAGCCCCTGAGGAGCTTGGACCTCTGCCCAGGCTTAGCCTCTTCCAGATGCAGTCACTGCCCCAAGCCTCAGTCTCCCTGCCTGTGTAGTGGGAGTGGTCAGAGCAAACATACACCTGCCCTGGGGATGAAGGAGCCATCTCATCTCAAGTTTGCTTTTTCAATAAAGTCAAGAAGGGCAGGAAGTGCCTCAGAAGACTCAGACCCTAAAATTAACCCACTAGTTTGCCCGGTACCCTTGACAAAATCACTTCTGCTCCCGTGCCTCAGTTTCCCCAGCTTGTCATCTCTTGCATTCTAATATTCCCTGCACGGCTGACTCTGGGACTCCAGTCAGACCCAGCCCACTCCCTGTGCCCATCAGTACCACACTTCCTGGCATCTCCTACATCTCTGCCATGCGCCAGCAGTGCCAGGACCTGCCCCAGTGCCCACCTCTCTCAGGGCACCTCGCCCCATTGGTTCCTCTTCTTCATCAGATCTGCCAGATTCATGGGGCCCCTATGCTGGCCTCCTGGGAGGCAGAGTGGGAGCAGCGGAGGACAGGCTGGAAGAGGCACGAATGCGAGACTCCTCCAGGGAGGTCCTGTGCTTCTCTGTTGGCCCTCGCCGGTCATGGGGGCCTGCCTGGTCCACGCCAGGCTTGATCTTCCACCTTGCACCAATTGAGGCCCAACTGCTTAAAAGTGGTGGCCTAAGGGTGGGAGAGTCGTGCTGTGTGGTGGAACTGTGTGCTCTGTGTGCAGCATGCGTGTGCATGTGCATGGTGTGCGTGTGCATGGGTGTGTCTATGTGTGGGGCATGGGTGTGCACTGGGGTGGCCGTGTTATACCTGTGCATGTGCCCGCATCAGCTACCCTTTCTCCATTGGGCACGCTGCCTCAGCCCTGAGAGCAGAGAGCAGAGCAAGCGGGGTGCCATGTGTGAGCACTTCGCGCCCTGACCCAGCCTCCTGCAGCTCTCACACCTGTCCCGTGTCTCTACAGACATCACTAGCTGCTGTGTGAGCGATCGGGCCCAGGGCTTCCTGCCAATGACTCAGCCAGCCCACATGCCCACCTCCCGTGCGTGGGGGAGCTGCCCTGGGCTCCTCCCTGCAGATGAGCCGCTGGGGCACCGGCCAGGCAAGACCCCGAGAGGTGCACGGACAGCAGGCGAGGGAGCCCTGCCCGTCCCCCCCTTCCCCACACTTGAGGGGTCTTGTGGAATGGCCAGTGCCTCTGAGGGTCCAGCTCGGACCTCTTGGCCTGCAATTTTTTCAAGGGTTTATATTTTATTTTTTCATTTCTGATGTCAGACTGTGTTTTATACCTTGGCCTGCATCTTCCTCTCCTTTATTTTTTCCTGTTTTCTCTCTCCTTCCTTTTCTTCTATCTCTTTCCTTTCTGTTCCTATAGTTACATTTTCCTGTTTTCTCTGAATCTCCCTTTCTATCTCCGTCTCCGTCTCTGTCTCTGTCTCCGTCTCTCCATCTGTCCCACTCCCCTCCTTCTATTCTTCCTCTCCCTCTTCCTGTTCCTCTCCCTCCTCCCTCATCCCCTCTTCCTCCACCCTCCTCCTTTCCCATCCTCTTCTTCTCCCCCTCCTCCTCCCGTCTTCCTCCCCTCTTCCTCTTCCATCTCCCTCTTCTTCCTCCCTCCTCCTCCCTCTCCATCTTCCTCCTCCTCCCCTTCCCTCCCCCTCCTCCTGCCTGTGCTCCTCCCACTCTCCCTGCCCCTAAGCCATGCAACCCTCTCTTCCTGCATGTGTCCTCCTCCGCCTCAGCAACTTTGCCTTTCCCTTTGTCTTTCTGCCTCCCTCCTGCTACCACCCATTCATTTTCTCCAGCCTCTCCCAGGAAGATGCTCCCAGCCCATTCACCCCCCACACTCCAGGACTCTATAGGGAGCCCGTGGGTCCCCTGATGTGGCCAATGAGTGATTTCCCTCCCCACAGAGTCACAGGGCTGTCAGCGCAGGTCTGCAAAGCACGGCTGTCTGTTGTCTGTCTGCCGTTGCAGCCTCTCTCAGCCTGTGTCCCTGTGCCCTGAGCCCTGCAACATGCCTCTACGGGGGCACCAACTGGCCGCCTGAGCTTAGCACGGTCTCAGAGTATGGAGGGCAAGGCAGGTGGGAAGGCTTATTGTCCTTCCTCTGCCAGCCAGATGTTGGCCCAGCGGCAGCCTCCCAGCAGCCTCTCCCTCCGCGCCACCTCTTCGGCTTTGCCTTGGTCCTCGCTCAGGGCCCCTCAGCCACCGTGGGAACTATCACCTGTTTCTTGCAATGACACGGCTGGACCTTAATGACCCTCCTCTGCTCAGCTCCTTGCCCTCCTGTCCCCCTCTCTGTCCCTTTCTCAAATCTCTGCTCGCACTGTCCTGCAGCACTGGGCCCAGATCGGCTCCTGGCCAGCCTGGGAGCTCAGCAAGAGCAGAGACTGTGCTACACTCTGCCACACCCAGCTGCCTGCAGTGCGGGCCCAGGACAGCCGCTGCAGCAATGCAGGAGTTGAGGTGGAAGGGGAGAGAGACAGCAGCCTTGCTACCCGCGAAGGGGGGCATGCCGCCTGCTCCAGGTGCTTCCAAGCGTCACCTGTGGGCCCACAGGCTCCCCCAGCAGCCTCTGCCAGAGCTCCCGGCGGGGGGATGTCCCCAGCAGTGGGGCGCTGTCACGCTCTGGCACCAGCGATTCCACAGCAGCGCCCCTCTGCACGCCCAGCTCACGGATGGGAGAGCGCCCCGGCTCCTGGCGCCCATTCAAGCTGCCTGGTGGACTAAATTGATTTTTTATCGTTGCTCTGGAGTGAGCTTAATGAATCTGTTAGTGACGGCTGCCTGCCCCAAACGCCTCTTGGTGCCTGCGCCACCAGAACAGCCCTTCCCAAGAAGGTGGGGGCATTATTTAAGGCTCAGCCTGGGCCCCTGAGAGCAGCCAGGCATCAGCTGCGCTGGGCCACCCTCTTCCTGGCACAAGCTTGGAATGGAGGCTGGGAGTGGAAAGGCAAGGATGAAAAAGAAGGAAAGAGGTTTAGTTTTGTGTGTCCATTTCGAGGATCCCACATGGCACCCGTCCACCCATCCGTCTACTCAGTCACCCACCCACTTAGATCTCCGTACATCTACTTTCTCACCTATTAATTTGCCTACAAACGCAAAAGCCTGTTCACCCATCCACCAATCCACTCATCCAGCTGTCTGTCCACTTATTCACCCACACGTCCACCCTTCCTATGTCATCCATCCGTCCGCCCACTTTCCCATTCATGCCTTCATCCACTCACCCACCCATTCGTCCATTTCTCTTTCAGTCCCTCTACCCACGTTTATCTGTGCATCCTAGCTTCCCCACACTCGTGTGTCTCTCCGTCACTTCCTTGTTGCCTTTATTTATGCATCCTTGGAACATCTGCACAGCTCACTAGGAGGCCCAGCATCCTCGGTATGGCCTTTGGGGCTCCAGTCCATCCCCTGCCTCTCCTCAGCCCTGTCCTCTCCTCTCCCTCCGGCACTCGGACCCTTTGTAGCCGCTGTCCCCTCTACCAGAAATGCTCTTTCCCCTGCATCCTCATGACCTGCTTCCTACTTCCTCTAGATCTGTACTCAAATTTTATCATTTCTGAAGACCTTCTCTGGCTACTTTCGATGTATATTAACAACGCTCTGTCACTCACTGTCCTTTAACCTCTTTCTAATATTTTCAAGCTGTCTTTGCCCTCTGACTTTATACAGTCAACTTATTTATCTTGTTTCTTGTCTGTTGTCTTCTACTGGAATGATATTTCATAGAGGTCAAAGCAGAGCCAATCCTGGCTACTGCTACACCCCAGACCCTAAAGCCAAGCCTAGCATATAGTTGGCCCTCTGTAAGTTTCCTCTATTGAATTACTTAATCAGCTAACACATCTGCTGTTGCTTCTACATAGTATCAAATATAGTCCTTTCCTCTTACAGGATACAGGTCTCTAGGGACACAGGATGAAGACAAGAGCACGACCAGAACCCAACAGCCACACGGTGCTTGTAAATTTCCCTTGGATTAAAAGCCTTTAAGCTGGTTGCTTGAGGCCTCAAACATAGTGAAGATGTCTGAGCCTGGTGTTCGTTGCTCTGTTGGTCCCATTCACACATGCTGCCTGAAGTGAGTCTGGCTTCTCCCCTCTTGGCTGTCCCCCTCCAGGCCACCTGCTTTTCTTCCAGGCCCCCTCTGACCCCCACCCCTTCTCTGGCTATGGAGAGACGGAGCGGTGGGCTGCCCATGGCTCTCTGAGCAAGGCCTGGGCTTGGTACAGCATTAGAGGTCTCCAGCATCACCCTGCAGCCTTCTCTGCCCTCATCCCAGGAGCTCTGCCTGGGCGAGAAGGTGGGCAAGCAAAGCAGCAACTGAGGGCTCTTCCTGTGTTTGGTAAGTGTTTGAGCCCTGGAAAATATGCTACTGGGTGCCCAGAAAGTGGAAAGAGAAAGAGTATCCCCTCAGGGACAGAGGGACAGAAAGACCCACAA